>PVIR01005093.1:0-74284 GCA_004026965.1 Petromus typicus | reverse complement strand
AAAAAATCTCTGTTTAATTAAATTACAAATCAAGAAATTCTACCAGTCTGTCTAGACAGCCAAAATTTCAATTGAATAATTGAATTCAATTGAATAGCTGGGCACATAATTATATCAGGGATGAGTATGAGTAACATAGACTGCAGTGTCTGATCATGTAAACTTTGATAACTAACACTTTTTTCATCATGAACTTCTGGCTGTGATCCTCCTGATGTCTTGTGAAATGTGCTGTACCGTATTTATACTGATCTTAATTCTAAGGAATATTTTAATGATTCACTGACTGGAGTTGTCAATTATTTTCCTTTTCATATATGAAGTACTGGGTGCTATGAAGTTGAATACTGGATAGAAAGATAATCTTTAATGCTTTGTAGAGTACGGGTGTGGAGAGCTAACGGGAAATGACCCCTTGGTGTACCTTCTGCACTTGTTCTTTAGGGGGAGAGCTTGATGTTAGGAATAAACCACACACAGCCTCACTGTGGAACAGCCAAGTGCCATCAGCCCTAACTAGAGGATTAGTAAGGCACGTTGCTCTTTTTTAAATCTACAGATTCTTTTCACATAAAAAGAGATAGAATAAGTCATTTAGACATTCTTTTATTTTGAGAGAGAGTATATTTAAAATCATCTGAATCATTGAAATGTCACTTTCACCAGTGTAGATTTTGCTCAAGTTGGACATACTATGGATGCTGGTGAGTCTTCTCAAGTTCAGTATAAGATTAATAACACATGTCGGAATCACTTCCCCACTGAATTATCATGGCCGTTCTCTCTGGCACACATCACAAACTGCATGTCTACAGACCAAAAACATTCATCCCACAAATGTATTTGTTCTTAACCCACAAGCAAAAACATTGTTAAAAATAGCTGAACAATTTTATTAAAAATTATTCATTCATGTATTCAGCAAATGTTTACTGGCTATCCTCATGCATGAAAACAACTATTCATAATCTGTGCAGCATGCTAAATTATTTTCTAATAAATTTTGCTTAGTTTAACTCAGGAATAGTATATTCTTGGTCTAATAAATGCAGAGAGCTTTCTGTGACTGAGAAATAAAAGGTGCTGAGAAGGGTGAAGTCAGAGATTTTAGACACATGACTCACTTTGTTGCTCTGGCTGACTGAGTCCCTTGTGTATATTACATAGTGTCCTAGGCATTCAGTAAATATTGGGTTTATTGTCAAGTATTAAGAGAACATACTCTTACAGGTGAAAGTACATGTGTACAATACTATCAAAATCTGCACCTATAGCTATGATTCTCTGTTCACTGGCCAAGACTTGAATGGACAAAGCCAAGGTCCACATCTGCATTCTCTGCAACCACTGGAATTCAGCAGTCTCTACCTCTCCACAGACATCCTTTAGATAGTTGTGGTTATATAGCACTGTCTTTTATTGCTGTTTTTTCATCCAAATACTTTCAGTTGTACATACCTGATTGATGCATTTTAACTTGGTCAATAGAACTTGACCTTATCACAGAGAAACTTTATCAAAGCCAAAAGAGCCTCATGGACACCAGCTGCACACATTATTACATTTTGCCTACAATTTAGCCATAAACAGCTTCTCATCCTTTAGAAGAAACCAAAATATAAATCATTCTCAGCCTTACAAAACCACAAAAACAAAATAATAGATATATAGATACAGGAAAAGCAGAGGAAGAAAAAGAAAAAGAGAAAGAGGAGGAGAGGGGGAGGAAGAGGGAGAGGTCATTTGCTGCTCCAGGGTCTCAAAGGCAGAAGGTCAGTAAAAAGAAAGCAAAAGACCTGAGGGGTTGGGGGAGCAGGCTTCGGGCCTCTATCTCTCTTTCAGTACAAATAATAAAGACAGTGTGGGTACTTGACCGGATGAATGAGCCATGATACAGGAATCAAAACCAAAATATCTATAGATGTTCAGATTTGTGCTCAAATGAGTTTAGAACAAAAGTAACATACTTTAATCTAATCATAATATTGAAAGAAATCCCCAACACCTGACCCAGTAGAACTGAGCTAAGCAAGATTTAGGAAGTTTTTTCTTCTAGTACAACTGTCATTTGATCATGCTTTCAATGAATAAAAACAGTGTATCTGCGCAGAATTCCAATTCGAGTTCTCCCTGCGCATAACAGATCAGGGTTTACTTACATTTCATAAAACAAGGAGCTGCTTCTCACACCTGCAATCTGAGCATAAATTTAAGATGTAGAAATGTCAGATGACATATAAACATTATTTTTAACTCCAAGTAAAGTAATTTTTTTTGACACAGGGTTCCCCTTTGTAGTTCAGGTTGACCCTGAACTCACTATGTAGCCCAGGCCAGCCTCAAACTCACAGCAATTCTCCTGCCTCTGTCTCCCTAGTGCTGGCATTACAGGTGTGAGCCACCACACCGGCGCTGTGGTATGTGGTACAAGAGATCAAACTCTGGACCTTGCCCTTGCAAGGCAGATACCAGAACCAGTAAGCTAAGTCCACGTCCAAATAAAATAACTCTTAACATGCTGCTCATTGTTCCCCTTAATCCCTCTGAAATTATTCACCGAACCAGAAATGCTGGGCGACATTAAAGAAAACACTAAGGATTTCAATTAAACTCAAGCACAGAGATTGCTGGGACATCAGGACTGTGTGCAAAAGGGGCTAAGGGTGCACCCAGCAGTCAGACTGCTTGGGTCTCCCACACGTCCCCACCACTCCCTAGCTCTGGGACTTGGGAAAAGCCGCTCTCCCCTCCTCTGCTTTAATGTGCTCAATTGTAAAATGGGAGCTGTATCAGGACTTGCCTGGGTGGGTTTTTTATTACTGGAGAACAAATGAATCAAAACTTTGCATCTTACAAGTATTTATTATCTCACTGCATTTCTATGGGCCAGCGCCCCTCACTGCTGGGTGGTCCTAACGCAAGATCCCGTAGGGGTTGTACTCAAGCTGCCAAAGAGAGGCTTCAGCCCTCCCTTGTTTTCCATGGTGCTAGCGTTCTGTTGGCAAGATCACACTGGGGCTGTCGGCAGGCTTCGTGGCTGTAGACCCAGAAGCTCAGTTCCGAAGGACTCAGAAACTGAAGCAGGAGAAAGACAAGGATCTGGCAAGTTGGAAGCAAAGCTGCCTTTGACCTAGGGTTCAGTGTTGCACATGATCACTGTAGCTCCTCTATACCCACAGGAGACACACCATTCGGGCCAAACCCGTTCAAGAGGAAGGGCTTAGATTCCACCTCTTGAAAGGTATTATCTCAAAGAATTTGTATCTTCCAAAGTACCACACTGCCTCCTGGGCCTATGGCAAAGAGTAAATGGATCAACACACTTAGAACGTGTAAGGAGAGCTCCGTGCGTTCTAGCACATCTCATGTTTATTGTGCACGCTGTGTTCCAGGCACCGCGTTGTGTAACAAGTCAGTGTTTGCTACCATTGCTGTTATTTAGAGGCCCAAATAATCTCACAGACAAATTCTTAAACATTCACTGCCACAGACTGCACACTTACTCAGCTCATGATCTAAAACTAACCAGGTGGTCTCTTTATTATGTAAAAGCCTCCAGAAATCTACTTAGCTCCACTAAGACATACATCCCATGTGTGCAACGGTTCATTTTTCCCCTGAAGATTAAACAGAAAGTACAAACCAAGAACCAGCACGTGACAGTATGTTATTATCACTTTGCAATACTCATTTCTTCAGTTAGGAGTCAGACAGTATAAGTAGGAAAGTACAACCCAGTAGCTCCTAGCTAAGTATGCTCTTTCAGCATATTTTCATTTCTTTAAGAATATTTAGTTTGGAAAAGGAAAGGAAACATAGAATTTTTCATAAATTAAGAAGGATTCCTTTGTGGAGCTTTAGTTAATTATGGGAACTCACACACTGCTAATTCCTAGCTATTTATCTTGAGGCAGACTCTTTAAATTTCTTATTGGAGTCAGGCTATTTTCTTTGGTTTGACATTAGTGATAGCTAGAAATTAATTTTTCACCCACAGGAAATATTAGTCTCTCATTTGAGAGTCAATAATATTATTTTTCTCGGATAAATCATCAGTGAGTCAGCCAGCTTTGAAACCTAAGATTCATAACTCATCAAATCATGACGTTGAAGGCATTTTAGGATCTTAAAACCTTGTCCTTATGTGGATAAGAAATTGAATCCTAGAGAGTTGAAAAGAATTGTCTGCAGTCATATAAGCTGAAAATATGCAAGTCAGAACTCAGGCCTTCTGAGTGTCGGGGCTCTGGTTTTTCAGCTGTGTTAACTGCTGCAGTTAGAATTTGATTCCAGTTTTTATTCCAGTAAAATTATGAATTAAATTTTATTAGTAATCAGTCAGAAGAATGGAAGGGAAGTGTTAGCTTTTGTGGGGTTTTTTTCTGTTTCTGGTTTTTGACCATTCCTCCCTTGCCCACCACCATCTTGGATTCTCCTGTGCTTATACTTCACAGGAAGGAGTTCTCTTAGGCCAGGGGAGTAGCTCACATGCCTGCCATGAAATGGCCCAAAAAGAAGAAAAGGAAAAGGTAAACTTCTCATGTCTTATCTTCCTAAAATCTTCACTTCAGAAAAGTGTTATGTTCATAAGCAAAAATCTTTAGCCAACAACGCGATCATTTCATTACCCACCAGCTCTGCCAGGAAATCATTTGTGTCTTATGACTTGGCCCTCTTCAGTTTGTTTGCTCACCACAGAGGACAGTCAAAGCTCCTCCCATGGTAGGCTGGAGCTCAAACCCCTCTAAAGATCGGGGAGGATTGTACAGCCCTGTTCCTTTGCTCTTCACACTCCTATCTGCCCAGGGAGTGCCCTGAATAGCACTTATTAATCTTGTTGAAAGAATTTTGGCTTTGCTTGGATAATGTGTTCTTTAGGGAAAATCAGCTTTCACCTCCATGTGTCCTTCTCCACATTTCAACTCAGGGCCTTAAAAGGGGGTTTTCTCTTACCAAGGCAGGCAATTTTCTTCTTTTCCATCAGCTTATTAAGTTTCATGCTGGAAATTGTTTCTCAAATGTTTCTCATTTGTTGATTCCCATTTCTCAGTTAATCAGCCAGTTGACATTGACTTGAGTACAATTTTTCATATTTTAGTGCATCTCAGACCTTGTAGTGCAGAGACCCGTGTCTATACCTCACAGATGGTTTTTCTAATTAAACAAACCACCACTAAGTAGTATTAATATATACATGAAGCTATGTATCTGCCTTATAACTATGACATGTTAAAATTAATCAGAATCTATTTTGGAAAGTAATTATGCAATTAATATGAAGTATTCAGTGGCTTGGTTCTTCATGCAGGATGAGAAGACATTCACAGAAATCAAATAATGGCTTGGAAAATGTAATAAGGTTATAGATAATATGAAAGAAATGCCATCCAACTGAAAAACTCACATTTATGAAAGTATCGTCCAAAAGTGAATATGTGACAATTATTCTTTATTCAGGCACCATCTATCCCTTTGTTCCCAAAACATAAGCAGATGGAGGAAATTAGAATATCTCACTACCAAAAGAAAGTAACAAGAATGTCCTCATGCTAAGCGTGCTCATGGGAATCCTTTTATGTGGTCCACAACGTGAGTTTTACCTCCATGAAAATACTTCACTTAATACCTACATGTCATGCAACAAATGCATCTTCTCTTCAACAATGCTGGTCTCTAATCAGCTTTCTTGAGAAAGCTTTCTTTGTTCCTTTTTTAGAAAGAGTAAAAACATTAAAGTTAATCTATTATTTCTAAATGTATAAAAAAGAGAAGAGAGAAAGATAGTGGTAAGAAATCTTTTTTTCATTTTAGAAAATTGATGACCATTAATATTCTGTTTCAACATAATTTGATACCACTGGTTCAACTAATTCATATTAGCTATTGGGTGATAGTAATGCTGCGTAACAAATCATCCCTCAACTCACTGGTTAACTAACTGAGCATTAACTCTCACATTCACAGGTTTACAGATCAGCTGAGGAGGCTCTGCTGAGCTAAGACTGGATGGCTCTGTATCAGTAGCGAGGCTGGTTTTACAGCACAGCAGAGGCTCAGGTCTGGTGTATGACTGATCCTCTGCCTCCCGTGCTTGGGCAGATACTTCTCAGGACTTTATTTCACAGGACTTTTCAGGAGAACACTAGTTACCAAAACCAAGTGAAAACACAACAGGATCTAAAACCTCTGCGGGCATCGTGTCAGCTAAGGCTCCATGGGACCCAAGTCACCTGTCCAGGACCAGCATCAGAGAAGGATGAACGTTACTTCTCCTAATAACAGACAGGGGAGTGAATATTTGCTGAACTCCAACTATTATGTAATTAAGTTTTGAATATAGTTTTATAATTCAGAGAGTTTGCAAAAAACATCTGATGAAATCCTGTTTCCTGACTGTGAAAATGTAAAAACTAAGTCATAAAGAAATAGTGTACAACAGTTGTACAGTGTAACTGATTCTGTGTAGTATAACTGACCTTGTTTAGATTACTGTTACGGTGTAACTGACTTTGTCCATATTAGAAATCTGGAACTTTCTATAAAAATGACCCCTTATAGACACTGGGATGTAGGAAGAACATGTTCAAGTAGGAAGGGGAACAGTGGAATGGAGAGAGGGAACGGGAAGGGGATTTTTAAAAGCAAAGAATGAAAGATTCACATTTTAAAGAAAACCAGGAATGGAAGCAAAAAAATGTAAGCAAAGCTTTTGTGAATGGGGAGAGAAAGAAAGATTGAAGAGAGGGGAAGGGGATAGGAAAAAAGAAACAAGATATACTATGCCCAGGTATAAATTCCTTATGATGAACTTGATCATTGTGTATGGAAAATATGTACTCATAAAAATTAAAAGAAAAAATTGGGATCCTATAAATGAAGTCTAGTTTCTCAAAAAATAGCAACCCAGCTTTTGCTGCTGACTTCCCTTAAAATCAACCCTGAGGAAACCAGAGAAGTGAGAATAAGGTATCGATTCCAGGAAGTTTCAGGGAAGCTTAAGGTTGCCTTCACTGATGTGTAGGGCGAGGAGTTCTGAAGGTAATGCCAGAAGACTAATCATATTATGTGATTATTAAGTTAACCATACCATTGACAAAGCTCATAAAGAAGAAAGAACAGATAGAAATAAAATATAGGAAGAAAATTAAGCAGTATTTCCAAGTGTTATTAAAAGTATGTTTAAATAAACTTGGAAACCTTGTTAATATGGACAAGTCCCTTGAAAAAAAATCCTATCCAGGTAACTTTATAGGACTTTCAAGGAGAGATCTATTAGATTATCACTTATGTAAATTGTCCTAAAAAAAGAACAAAATAGAAACTAAGGTTATGTTGAGTCAAAAACTAGAGAAGAATAATACAAGGAAAAATTCATATGCCCATTTTTATGTATAAATGTGTATGCAAACATCACAGCAAGCATTATCTAATAAACCCACTAGCACATGCAAAGCACAAAATGATAGCATGGACTTTGTCCTAGTGACAATAAGCATTAGAGAATCTAATAGCGTAATTACTGCATCAATGGACTAGAGCATAAAACCATGATGTTATATTAATCAATGCAGAAAAGCATTTTGGCGAGGGTCAACATGTTTCTGATTAAAATAGGAACAGGTGAAATTTTTCTTCACTCGCTATGGGAGCATTACTAGTGCTCAGCTATGTTGAAAGCAGGAAACTCTCCACACAGGTACTTCACAGACTCGCAGCTCAGCCTACAGGTTGCCAAACAATACCACGTGATCAGTGATCCGGAAGTAAAACACAGCATGTCACAGGCAGACAGAAATAGTGAAGGGCTCCACACAAACCTTTGTTCTCTTCCCCTTCTTCACGGAGGACACTCTGTGGCATGATCTAACCTTGCGAGCTGTCACCACGGACAGAATATTTGCCTTCCAAAGTTTCTCAGTCCCTCAGAGAAATAGGCTTCAGCCATCACACACTGATAGATGAGCACTATTTACTCACTTGTTTGTTTAGTTTGTTTGTCCTTGTGTTTGTTTTAGCACCTCATAGCTTAGTCTAACCTGATGAACATATAAAAGTTTCATCCAAAATAATTGTAAGACCAAGTTACTCAAAAATGTATTTCAATACTTTTAAGATCAAGAATAAAAGTACAATATTCTGTGTCTCCACCACCATTTAACAGAAGATTTTAGTCACAAGCACAAGAGAATAAAAGAAAGAAAAGATTTAAACATTGGAAAAATGTAAAACTATCATTCTTTTAAAATGCTAGATTACTGGATAAAAGACCACTAACAAAGTATAATATTTTTATCTTATTAAATATTCTTTTTGATGCTAATTTTTTCAGCAACCTCACTCTACAAGGCACCAACTTCCAGGTGCCTCCCTCCTGACTTTCTGCTCCTGATTCTCTCAGCAAATTTCACTCAAAGCAATAGTGTGGCAGTGCTAGGATCTGAATGTGAGGCAGCTCTAGTTTCCTCTGGCAGACTAAATAGTCCATGGCCCTTAATCTCAGCCTCTTGCAAATTCTCAAGGAGCAAATACAGACTGACTTTCTTCCACAGCATAATGCACAGAGACTGGAGTTCACCAGCCAATGGAGTCTTTCTTTGCAATAAATGCATGAAAGATTATCTTTTTAGTAATGTTTCTAACAATCATGAAAAGCTGCCGCAGTATTAATCAGCATTGCCTATTTTCAGAAAGACATCAGTCCTTGCAAAAGTCCATACAAGGAAAGGCTTAACTAAAACAAGGGAAAGCATATAGACATCACAGAAATTTTTAGTCAGCATCAGCGATGTACTAAATGATAAAACTTAAGTAGCACAGATACTTGATAAAACTCCCTAACATAGATATTTTCAGATGTGTTTAAGATCAAAACTAGAGAACTAATATAAAATGTATCCTTACCAAACTAAAACTCCAAATAGTATAACTTAACATGTTGAAAAGGTTTACTGAAAAACTGACTAGGAATCTGAGGTGCTCTGTTTACAGCTGGCTGAACAAATGCATGTTCGATACTTAATCATTTCAGTGCTGGTCTTCTGTGAAAACAAGAATTTACCTTATACTTGAATGGAAAATAGCTGATAAGGAAATTAAAAAGAAAAAGATCAGTGAGCATTTTAGTGGAACAGGGTCAACTAGAAAGACTGAAAAGAAAAGCAAGTCTGGAGCCCAATCGATGAAGATAAAAATTGTTGAAGTGGTGGATATCAGACCCCCAGGCTACTGAGGACAACGAATGTCCCAGTATTCACTTCATCATTTGTGAACAATAACGCACTTGCCACATGATTTTGTCATTGTATTCAATGGGGCAGCAAAAACAGGCAATTTGGCTGAGCAAACAAGATGACACAAAATAAGCACCTACAGATATCTTCAGTAGAGGCAAAGTCGCTTTGAAAACTTACTCTGGATGACAGAAAACCGATTGGCAAATCTCAGTTGATTAATATGAACAGAGGAAGTCAAAGCCAAGAAGACTGTAGGAAAGAAAAAAAAAGAAGTGGCTTAAGACTCCAGACTCAGGGAGTAAGTGAGGATACACCTCTCAAGGGATGTGGAGCTCCAGAAGACAATGCTCAGGAATGAAGAAATATTCCAGATACTTTCACTAGGAGATGTACAGCTGTTACTGTTGTTCTTCCTACAGTGTCCAGGTGTGAATCACTTTGCCAACCAAAAGTCTCTTATAGGAAAAGATTTCTAAACACTTTAAGAGAAGACCCTCCTCCAGAGAGACCACCAAGGGCCTCCATCATTTGCTAAATGAACTGTTTCATGAGTATTAGTCCTATTTGATCATCCTATTCTCACCCAGTGGACTTGAGAGAAAAGCAGCTATGACAGCAAAGAATTTGCAAGGCGTTAATGACGATTTTCTCTTCAAGGCCAGCATAGGGTCAAACACCTCAAAGTCTTGATATTTCAGATACAGTGACCCACCCAGATCTTAGATACAACTCAACAAATAAATCATGGGGAGATAAGACTGTTGGTTCACTTTAACCTGATTGATTTGACTGATGCTAAAATAGGAGATCTGAAATATTAATGTTAATTCTGTTCTGCAAAGGAGCCATAAGAAGCATTTTCTTGAGGTCATAGGAGAGACTCAACTCAGAAATCAGAACTGTTTCTAGTTCACACTTTCTCCTTGTGTCCCTTGGAGAGGTATTATTCTCAAAATGTCTACCGAGAGCAACCAAGATCATTCTCACCACTACCTTTGTGGCAATCTCCGAGTCTCTATCTCCAGACATTGCACTAAGAAAGTTCCAACAAGAATAAAGAAAAATACCATATTGATGTATTTACTTCAGCCTATTTAAATATTGTGACAACAAGAAGCAGCTGAGAAATTACACGGCCAGTCTAGTACATCACTATTACTCTTCAATTCTACCCAATTCTCTGAAATTTAAAAATTAGTACAATAATATTTTACCCGTCAACCAACCACCCAGCTAAACAGATTGAGGAAAGAAATGTTCTTGTTAATACTTTTTCTGACAGTGACTTTAAATATTATTTTTGTAACCAGAGGAATATAAAACTATTTGAATATAGGAGTCACATGTAAGTTTTTTTTTTTTTTTTAAGTTTAAGGGAAAGACTTTCAAAGAGTGACTCTCTTGCTGCCATAAGTTTCTAGCCTAACATTGTATTTCCCAGTGCTTGAATTCATGTCCCTGTTATTAGGAATACTTCAGTAGAAATTGTGAAAAGCTCATATTTATGGAGCTTTAGGAACCACTTAAAGACCACAGTAGAAGAATTGTATCAGCCCATGAGGAGAATCAAACCATAAAGAAAAAATCTAAAACCTGCAGTGATTTAAGGTTAAAATTAAGATTCTTTGCATGAAATGTTCAGCAGAGATAAAGGAAGAAAATAATCCTTTATTGAAATTTTCAGTGACTTACTTCTGCTGTATAAATATTAATCTAATACCACAGACTCTTACAAGCTGTTATCAAATTCTACTCTACGCTTTAGTGCTTTCCTGCTGTCCACTCTTTAAATATTCTCATTCCTCAAAGTCAGTACAGAAAAGCATCAGCATTACATAAGGAACCCCAGCACTCAATTGTTCCAAACATCTTTTTGCTGGTCCTGTATATATATTGTAGCACACAGAGCGTTAACATGTCTCAACAGAGTTAGAAATTGTGTTGAAATCTTTAATTGGAGAAAGTACAATTGCTCTTAGAAAGCATGACTTCAATTTTCCGAATGCATTCTGAGGTACCAGTGAAGTCAATGTGCTCTTAAGAGATGTCAAAAACTAAACAAGTAGGTTTCTTCTATCATTTTGTGCCCATTTTTTAAAAGATTTCCCTTTTTGGAAGAATTATGATAACCCTTTGAAACTCAAATAAAAAATGTCATCATGCTCTTTTTGTATTCCAGAGGCTCATTTTTCTCTTTTTCCCACACTTTGCAAAATGTGCTATTGAAAACATTAGATAAACAGAAAGATGAAAGATGAAACAGGCTGATGTAGCTACAAGGTGACGTATTAAACACATACATATATGCACATATACAAAACAGGACTGGAGATGACAATACTTACCTGAATTAAGGTAAAATCAAAATTTCTGCATATCTGAACATTCTGTATAATTTAATTTTGAACAATACAAGTTATCTTGGAGCTGTGCTGTCCAATAAAATAGCAGCCACATGTGGCTATGTAAATATAAATTTTTTTGTGTACTGGGGATCAAAATCAAGGAATTTGTGCTTGTGACCTGGCACCAGCACCACTGAGCTAAATCCCTGACCTAAATTTAAATTAATGAATATTATCTAAAAATTTTAAAATCCAGTTCCTCCACCAAATACACCACATTTTAAGGGTGTCCTATAAGTTTATTGATTAATGAATTTGACAGCACAGATATAGAACATCTTTATCACCACAATTGCTTTGGAAAGTTGCTGTCATTGAATTTATCTCACATTTTTCTATCATTAAAAAAAGGTATAATTATTTGTTCAAAGGATGACACAGTCTCTCTTCTGATGCATTCATACTACTACTTTCCTCAGCTTCATAGAGGAACTCTAGAGGTGTTTTACAGATCAGTCTTAAATGACCAGGAGATTCAACTAAGATTTCAAGATTCTTTAGTCATTGCATCTCAGGACGAAAGTGTCACCAGGGCTCCCTAACCCAGTCATTCTTTTCATATTTTTCATTGCAAGTTCCAAAACTTTACCAAACTGCAGTCTAGTCCGTGCCTAAAAATCTTTAATAAAACTAATGTATATCTCCAGGATAAACGCAAACCAAAGAAATCCCCAACCAAAGGAATTGTTAAATCAACAACTAATTATAAAATCATAGGCTGTAGCTGTTTATTGCTTTCCTGCCTGTGATCCTGATAAATTGCTCTCTTGCCGAGGACAGGAAAAGTCTTCCTTTAGTGTCTTATTCAAAAGAAAATTGATCACTTCTGGTGAAAATGTCATCTGGCAACACTTTTGAAGACATCGAATTGGGCATGGGGGGCTCTCCTAAAGCACTTCTGTTTTAACAAACCACTGGCTTTCTCCAACAAGATGAGTTATTTTGTTAATTCTTCCCCCAGCACACAGTCAACATCCACTCTGAGGGCTCCACTCTAATTTCAGCCACTAAGCATGTGGAACTGGAGCACAGAGTTCGGGCAGATACTGTAGAAGTCTCTCTGTCTCCTGAGTCCACCATTGCACCTTGCCATGGCCCACTGCGTGGTTGAGGCTGTGATGACTAATAACTGTACTTTACTTTCTTGTGATGCACTTAGCAGCAAAAGAGCCAATAAAGTCTTGCAATTGGGAAGCTAAGAGGCTCTGGGTCTGGGGACACGTGATGCTGCCCTTTTACGTTCAGAGTGCCATGGCTATTATAAAGACTCCCTCAGGTCTTCCTAATGGGTTGCCGTGGTTTAGTTATTTCATCCCAGTACATCTGCCCTTACCATGTAGAAAATTTCTGGTTAAGAAAAAAAATCGAGTGAAACCTATTCCAGTTCCTAGGTCATAATTAGAATTTGTAAACTCATAAAGATATAAGCTTATAGTTTCTGCAAACAAATAGTAGTAAATTTATTCAAAAAGAGTGTTCTCCACAAGGTAGCCATGATAAGTATTTTAAAATATAAATCACAACAAATCTCTCCCCCTCAACACCATCTCAGCAGGATAAACCCAGAGCTCTCCCAGGTTTAGGAGGGCCTATAGGCTCTGGCCACAGGTTGTGTCTCAAGTTCCTCTCCACTGCGGACTCCTTGATGGACACTTTGCTGCCCCTCAAACACACCAAGCACCAGGATGTTGCACTTGTTGTCCTTTTGTCTAAAATACTTCTCCCCAGATATCCAGAGAGGATCCTCCCTCTCTTCCACCAAGGCTCAGATCAATTGTCTTCTCTTTGGAGTAGGCTGTCATGGCCATTGCCATGGTTACTTTCTTCACCCGCGAGACAAAATATCCAACTCCCTTACAAGAGGAGAGGTGGGTTTAGGGGTCACAGTATGAAGAAGTTCCTGCTCCTAATCCACAGGTAGAAAGTCTTGGAAGAGGGGTGTCTTGGAAGACGGCTGCTCATGTTCTGGTGCAGGAAAGCAATGAGAGAGGAGAGGAGCTGGGAAGGGAAAGGATCCCTCTGAAATTGAACTCACAGCCTCGCACTTGCTAAATAGACAAAGCACTGCGGCATTACATCCCCAGCCCTGGAGCTCTTACCAGAAATGATCATCTTTCAGTAACCAGGACAGAGTGCCCTCCATACCTAGAGACCATCATGCTACCAGCCATCAGGAAGGAAAGAGAAGAAGCCGACACTCCTGTGAACAGAAACAAATTGCTCATGTGGTTCACAGTGTATACACTTTTGGCCACATTCCTCCTTGTGTAGTGGCCCTGGGACCTGCGAGGATATAAGACTGATGGTCGTGTCCCTAATGATGTCCACCAAGATCTTCTCCCCCATCTATGCCAGACTGCCCTCTTCTCGGGTGACACTTCTCTTTTGTTGTTGTTGATTGTTTGTTTTTGTTTTTTGTTTGTTTGTTTGTTTTGTTTTGCTTTTTGAAACAGGCTCTCGCTTTGTAGTTCAGGCTGGCCCTGAAGTCAGCCTCAAACTCACATCACAGCAATCCTCCTGCCTCTGCCTCCTGAGTGCTGGGATTACAGGTATGAGCCACCACACCCAGCACTGTGGTATGTGGTGCTGATTACTGCTGGGCATTGAGTCTCCACGCCCAGTATTGTATGTGGTTACTGGGAAATCGAATCCAGGCCCTTGCACTTGCAAGACAGGCCCTGGAACCACTGAGCTAAATCCCTGGCCCTCAGGTGACACTTCTTAAAACAGATTCAGTATGTGACCCACAGCAGGCCAGTGACTAAGACAAGACCTTTATGTAAAGGGGGCAAAGACAATGTAAATTAATCAACTCAGTGGACTAGTTTCCTATGGATTCACCATTAGATGGTAAGAGAGGACCAATTATTTGGTGGCAAATGGAAAGCAGAGTAGATTTATTGAATGACATACAGATTTTACAAGAAGAAGAGACCACATGGACTAAGAAAGAGACAAGGAGACCAGCAGGAAGCTGAGCCAGGGCTGCAATTCATAATGCATTGTGTCTTATTTGTTGGTGAAAATAAGCAGAGCTTTATGTGGGCAGATCATAGTCATTGTACCTTATTGCTTAAGACTCAGAAAAGACCGCCATGCTACAGACTCCAGACAGCAGCTCTGCAAGGATGTTAGAGAAGGATCATTGCCTCTCAAAATGAATAAGGGTCATGAGGGAGCATCAATAGCCCATGCCTTAACATGGAAAGCAGTTACCAGCTGCACCTACTGAGCCCTGGTGACAAAGGGCAACTCGAAAGCACTGAGAGATGCAAGCAGTGTGAGAAGACAGCTTCTCAGTCTCAGGCTCTTCCGACACAGTCTTGAGCTGCCCAGAGGAAAGCAGATCTGTCACACACGCAGCCTGACAAGCAATCAGCCCAGGATGGGGGACATCATGAGAAACATATCCGTCACCATCACTTCCCGACAAGTTCCACGGTCATTTGCACTCCATAAATGAAGCATATTGGTGAAGAATACTTCCCACATTTGTGGATGGAGAGTGAGGAACCCTTCTGAGCCAAGAGCTACAGGAAAACTTTCTGCTCAGCTAGGCATCCTGGGAGGCAAAACAGAGCATGGGCTGATGGTGATTATGACCCTTTGAATTCACAGATGTTCAGAGTTTCAATTAGAATTAATGCTCTGACCGGCAGAAACTGCCATGTGAGAAACACACGCCATGGGATTCGCCAGACCTTGCCCACAGAGGAACGATGGGCTGGTCTGCCTGACTGTGGTTCATACCTGCTTAGGAGAGTAGAAACAGCAGAGAGCTTCAGGATATATGACAAAGTAGGAGGGAGGAGAATTATACTCAGAAGTTGTAGGTATTATGTAGGGAAGATTATTGAAGACTGGGGAGAGGATATGTTGCTAAAGAATTGATAGGCTCTCACCCAAGGCAAGGAAAGTACATTTTTAGATTAATCCAAATTCATTGCAATGAGGAGACCTTATCCCACATGCACCTTCAGTAGCCAGAGATTGAATCAAACGCTGGCTGGAGATGACAGATATAGATGTTTTTACATAATGAAAAGACAGAAAGAAAGGCTGTGGGAGAAAGAGATGCCAGCCAGCTGTGTCACCTGCCCCTCCCCCTGCCTGTTCAGGGCCGACACGTAAGGAGCATCCTGTGCACAGGACTTGGAATATAACAGAGCAGGAAGTAGTCACAAGATTTTTGGTAGTGATGGAGACACCTACTGCTGAAGCTGACTGACTTTAGTTGGCAGCATTAAAACTAAAGGATAAATAGACATAAAGCTTTATCATAAAGCAAATCTATACATCCATCTATGTGTGAAAGCAGACAGGCAAGATGGAAACCCTTGTAGTGCTTGGAGAGATCTCACCCAAATACATCAGCTGTATGAGAAGGTGAGAGACAGACATGTTTCTGACTAAGCTTCTGCTGATTCTCTGTATTAGTTTCCTATTCTATAAACTCAGTGGCATAAAACAGCCATCAATGTGGCCTGCACATCTTCCTGCCAACTGGGAAGCTGCTAATCTAACGGGGCATGACTGAGCGGCTTGGCTTCCAGATTGCACACCCAGAGTGGCCTTGCTCTTCCTGTGTTCTGTCCTCTTTAGGCCAGTGGACTATCCAGTACATGTTTCTCTCAAGGCAGTGACAGGGATATGAAAGGAAAGTGAGGGGACGTGAGAGGTCCCAAAGTCAGGGCTCAGAGCTGGCACACATCACTTCCACCCACACATCATTACCTGAAGAAAACAATGTAGGCAAATCTAATGCCAGGGCCAAGGTAGAGAAATGCATGCCACCCATATGGAAACAAATCAATGAGGGACGTGGGAAGAAATAAAGAACTAAAGTCTATAATAAAATGGACCACAATTTTTATCACTAGAATCTTAGGTCTACTAGTCAGAAATAGAACTCAGTCAAGAAACTAGATGATTGTTACTCATCCCAGTTTCCAGGAGTGAGTTATTTTAGCAATCAGAGCTCTTTGAATAAAAAACCTTTGGAGAAGTCCAAGAGGAGAGATATAATACTGTCTTTCCCTTTGTTCATCATAAATAAAATGCTACAGTCACAGGGGTGAATCACCTTGCACATGCTGATCAATTGCCTTCTCCATCAACCAGCTGCTGTGCAAAGGACTCGTGAACAATGCAGCTTTATTGGCACAGTGCACTCAACACAGTCTTGATTACAATGAAGATTACTTCCCAAAGACTAACCAGGTATAATCCTACAAGTTCTCTTTTCCAGCAATAGTGACCTACTCAGCCCTGAGAAAGACCCTCTCCTCAAGGGGACAAGTTCTCATGGCAAGTCAGAAAAGCAGAGGTTTCCTGCCATCAAGGAGAAACTCATTTGGATTTGCCTCTGTCATCTTTTCTGCCATGAAATCACCACCAAGGGCTCCTGAAGCTCCTTTCAGCACATGGAACTCCATGCCGTGTTGGCTCTGGCCAAGGAGGCATCTCAAAGCTGGAGCGCTGAGCTGAACAGGGTTCACTGGCTTTACTTCTGGACCTTTGAAACAGGCAGTGTCATGAAATGCAACAACAAAACAACCACAACTAAGATGCACTAATATCAAGAAATTTCACAGCTAAGGTGAAGAAATTTCAGCCTATGTTATTTAGATTTATTTCCCTAAGAAAAAAAAATAGAAAGATTTGGCTAAAACATAAAATGCCTCAATTATCAGACCAAAATCTAGAAGAAAGCCTGAATTTAGTTTACACTGAAAATTAAAGTGTGAAAGTAACTTTTGCCCCTAAGGCCATTTTTAGTACAACCCATTTGGATTTCAACTCTAAAAACTCAAGAGAAGAAGGATGAAAGCCAAGGTCCACTACCTGCCCAAGGTGAGGAGTTTCACTTAAATTCAAACTCTGGAGAGGATTTTGCTTTCAGAACTTGTATTAAAACTAGTTTCCCCATCATGCCTCAGGAAACTGCAAAGAATGTAGTTTCAAACTGAGCACATAGAAGAAGCAAAGGGGAGATGTCACCCTGAGAAATGGTGACCGCATGACTGGCCCTGGTGTGATTTCACTTGGATGAGCCAGAAAATCACAAGCCATGAACTGAGTTTGAAAGGAAATTTGCACGAAGGTTAGTAGCTGCCCCAGATGATAGTTGCACAAAGAAAAAGCCTCTCTGTAGGAGAAGACATATTGTTTTTAGACTTGTAGAATTCCCCAAAAATAACTTTTTAAGAATAATGACCACCATAAACTCAAAGAAAACCAGGCACACAAAGAAACATAAGTAACACTTAACAGGTGGGAATATTGGCACCAGTCATAAATTCTCACACACATCAAGAGTTAGAATTATAAAATATATATTCAAGGTTAAGGTTAAGGGTTAAGTGTTACGTAAATCATGTGTTTGGAAATATTCATGGAGAGAGAAGGAAATATTATATAACAGACTTGAAAAAAATCAAGTAGAAAATGAAAAATATAATAACCAAAATGAAACACAAAAGAAGTGAATTTTTGGTGGTCTGAGTGAGTATAGTAAAAGAATGAATGAATTAATTAAATGATAGACCTGAATAAATTATGCAGACTCTCTTGCAGAAAGGCCAAACACTTAAAAATCACAAAGCAGAGAAAGATATATGGAATGTATAATGAGAATGTCTGGACATCATTTGATCACAATCCTAAATAGCAGGGAGAGAGGAAAGAGACCAAGACCTATCTGAACAAACAACAGCTGAGTATCAGAAATGATAAAAAGTACTGACCTTAAAATGGAATGAGATGGTATTTGACAAAGACTTTTGGGAATATGTGGACAAGGGAAGATCACCAAACCAGGGAAGAATTCAATATCTTTAGATTATGACTACAACAGCATATCATGTCATTACCTCAAAACTCTCCCTTCAAACACCAAAACTCCTAGAAACACGGATATCATCCTCTTCCTACAAAGGGACAAATTGAAGAGGAAGGCGTTTGTGTCACATTATGTTTATGGAGCAGTTGGCTTCAAGTTCACTTCTCTCATGCTGCAAAATCTGTGCTTTTAGCCACTAAGCATTTTAATCACAAGTGCTTCATTTCTGTGACCTGAAGTGAGGGAATACCACTCTGAAAATCCAAATAAATTTCTTATTATAATGACTTATTCTATACCAAGGTGTAAGAAATTGTAAATCACTTCTATTATTCATGCTGAAAACCTTAATACAGTTTATAAAATATGATCAGATCAATTTTCCACTGTTCTCAACTCAATGCATCTTCATTTTACAGCTGCTTATTTACAACATCCTTATTGAAGGTCCACATGATTAACTGCCTTTTTGACTTCAACAGAAAATAAAGAGGCTTCAACTAATAGAAGATAAAAATGTATTATGGGTGGACTGTCAACTCTCAATAATGGGGATGTAGAGGGGAGAAGATTTTTCCCAATGGCCTTTTGCAGATATTCACTATATATTTGGTTCCAACAAAGAAATAGGACCCAAGGGTGCAGATGCATAAGATAAAAGCTCTGTGAGGGAGGAAGGGCACTGTATTTGTTTAGAACTTGCTCACCTATTCATCATTGCCCATCCTTCATCTCTGAAGTTCAGATTTCCCATCTGGAAAATGTCATAGAAATCACATTCTTACTGACTACAAAGCTAGTAAGAAAATGAGGCAGAGGAAAATGTTGGAAGCAGTATGTAGGATGAAAGACAAATGAATTATGTGGTGGGAAGCTCTGGGAGAATGCAACTCTAGAGAGAGCAGGAAATATAGGGACAGAATCGAGGCATCACCCCTGCACATAGACCTCACAACTGGGACTCTTCTCTTCTTGGAGAAGCCATGGGAGAAATGGGAGCCAATTTTGTTTTGCCTCTGGGTTGTTTAGTTTTCTAGGAACCTCTGGAGTCTGCATTTATAGACACTGCAGGGTATTTGCTCTCAAAGATGGATTTTATTTCTTGATTATTAACCCAAAATATCACCTTTCCTTAGGAAATCACTCCACTCATCCTTTCAGGTCTTAGATTCCCTGCCTTTAGGACTAAGATTTCTTTGGTTAGAAAACTGTAATTTCTGTGGTTTTTAATCACCAAGTTGGAGGCGATGTGCTACTGTAGTCTTAGAAAATGAATCCAGTACCGTTCAAAACAGTGAGACTAGATGAAACCACCAAAATGATGAATACTGATGGAGAAGACAGAGGATTTAGGATTGAGCTCAAGGACGTGCTGCTTTAAATGGCTGAGGAAAGGATCAGGATCCAAAAAGGACTGGCCTGTGGGAGGGGGTAGGGAGGAGGCTGGAGTGTATCAGAAAGAGCAGGCTCTGCTAGGTATATACACACAAGAATTAAAAGACTCATATCACAGTGACATATGTGCACCCATGTTTATAGCAGCCCAGTTTGTGATTGCTACATCTTGGAAACAACCCAAGTGTCCATCACCTGGAGACTGGATAAAAAAGCTGTGGTTCTTCTACAGAATGGAGTATTACTCTGCCATAAAAATGATGTTAGAATCATTTCTACTTAAATGGACATACCTTGAGGATATCCTCATAAGTGAAATAAATAAGGCACAGATAGGTACATATTGTATCTTTTCTCTGGTATGAGAAAATAAAGATGTAAATGAGTCCTAGAATTGTATGTTATATATTGTGAAATAGAAAATGCTCAATGTAAAATAGGATGAAAGGGGAAAATGTTGAGATTGTAACAAAAAAGTAAGGAAACAAATTTTATGTATATGGGGGGGTGGTAGGGTGGGTAGGGCTATGGGAAAAAATGAGAATTAAGTTGTGTCTTATGCTGGTACAAATCCCCATTATGGAGTGCAATCATGATATGTATATTTAATGTACCAATAAAGATTAAAAATTAAAAAAAAAGAGAAAGAGCAGGCTCCCAGGTCAGGTTGCTGGAGCCTTGATGAGCAAAGTCTCAGTGATGCACAGGCTGATTTGGGTTGATTTGAGGCAGAACTAGAGTGAAAAGTAGGAGACCACAAGTACACATAAAATTCTCTTAAGGTTTTCTTGCAAAGACAACACTCCATCCAAGTGATAGCTCTGAAGAAAGTGAGGTCGAAAAAGGATTTTTAAGATGGAAGGAACTTCTGTGGTGAGATCATATGCTGACAGAAATTGAGATAGCACAAAACACGTATTGCACAAGAGAAAGGGACGTTGATGGGATTGTGGACAGAAGTTTTTCGAATATTTTCATAATTCCATACTGCCAAAATAACAATTGTGCCATGAATTTCCTTAAAGTTATTTGCTTCTCTGTCATTTTTACATGGTTGCTCTTACTGCTGAAAGAATACATATATAGGTTTTCAAGGTCATTAACTGAATAACATCCAGGCTAAAATTGGAAAATTATTTGAACAACAGCCTGATGATTAAAAATATCTATTCTTGGATGGTTTTAAAAGGAGACTCAGTTCATTTAGTATAAGATGCTAAAAAGTGTCAAATTGGTTGGCACTTAGATGGCTATTGTGGGGTTCTATGCCATACTGCTTTTGTGAAAGCAAAAATATGGCAGCTTTATTTACAGTTCTTATGCTGTCCCACTGAACTCTTTGTTGGTACATTCTTAGCAAGGGCTGAGAACTGAAAAGCACAGTAATTTTTATTTTATGTATTTAACAAATATGTCAACAAGTCAGTCAGAACGATGGGTTGAACGATGTGTTTCCTGACACCAAAGAAGAAGCAGATAAGCAAAAAGCAAGGAAGGTTCCGGATTTGCTTCCTAAACCAACAGATCAGCAAAAATCCAAACAGTTTCCAATTTAACATTTTCATTTGGAGTATCCTTGTGTTCTTAATTTATATTCTAAAACCTTGAATTCCTAGAGGTAGCTTTCTGCCACCTGTCCTATGAAGAACACTTTTCTATGCATCAGATTTTCTGACACAAAATTTTTCCCCTACTCTCTTTAGATTTTTCTCCACTACCTTTTCTTATTAGTTTTAAATTCAAATATTTATTAGTACATTATGAATACACATCATCATCACATTCAACATTGAGAGTTTGTACCAGAATATAACATGACTTGATTCTCATTTTTCCCCTTCTCCCCTACCCTGTAACCCCCACCCCCTCTATACATAAGCTTTGTTTCCTTTTTTCTTTCTTTCTATCTTTTTACTATTATATTATTTCCCCCCTATTATTTACCCCTATACAATTATACTAGAACTCATTTACATGTTCATTTTCTCATACTAGAGAAAAGATGATATTTACACATCTGTGACCTATTTATTTCACTTATGAGGATGTCCTCAAGGTACATCCATTTGAGTATGAATGACTCAATCTCATCATTTTTAATGGTAGAATAATACTCCATTCATAAAAGAACCATATCTCCTTTTATCTAATCTCCAACTGATGGACATTTGGGTTGTTTCCAAGATTTAGCAATCCCAAACTGAGCTGCTATAAACATGGGTGTACATGTGTCACTGTGATATGAGTCTTTTAATGCTTTTGTGTATACACCTAGCAGAGTGATGTCCGGGTCAAATGAGACCTCCAGTCCATTGCCTTTTGATCTTTTAGTTCTTCAGAAAAATAATGCTTTCCTGTTGAAACCTTGGATAGTTTCTTCTTTATTATCCCTTTCCAAAATCTTAGCCAGGATCTCTCTAAATACATACTTCTCTTTGACTTAAGGAAATAGAATAAAACTGCTTTAAAAGCATACGTAAGACTTTGTTTTTCTTATATGGAAACTTCTTTTTCTTTGTTCTGATTTACATCTGCCTCAGCTGCTAAAAGCCACTGCACCCTTTGTGTTCCCCTTCATAGTAGATGCCAACTACTGAGTCAAGCACGGTTTGAAGACACCACCACCGTTTTAGCCTGAGGAGGCCACAGCCCAAGACTTCTCAGGCCTACAGCTCCATTTCACTGTTTCCTCAACTCAGACTTCACCCACCCCCTTCACAGTTGCAAGTTCCCAATAAAACCATGTATCCCATACTCCATACAAACAGCTGCTCTAGAAATCCAACCTGTGAGTCACCTGACAGTGTGTCTGCAGTTGGCCCCAGGGTCTTATCCCAGAGGGCGTCATTGGTCAACACCAACATGAACAGTTTTAGCTCACAGCCTTGGTCCTTCTTGCCTTCACTTGAGAGTTTGAAATTAACACACACACACACACACACACACACACACACACACATACACACACACACACACACACACACACACACACACAGTCTAACCATTGTGTTATAACCTGTTCTGTAACTGTGTATATAGACATAGTGCTAAAACCAAGAGTTTGTCTGCTCCCTGGGTCCCTCACATGCAAGGTCTATCTACCTGACTGTCCACCTCCTGTAGGTGGAGGGGGAGGTGGGCTAGTGTCTCCGTAGCTGGTACTCCCTCATCTGCAGCGCGAGCACAGTATTTAGCCAGAGATGGTCTGCTCAATAACAGAGGGACAGAAAAAAACAGAAGAATAAAAGGGTCAATAGAAAGAAGATTGGATTTAGCAGACTTGTTGGTTTGAGTCATTCTTGATCTACGATTTAACCCCCAGCTCGGAGTCTCAGCCTAGAGCGAGTGATTAGCACAGGCCCTGAGAGCGCAGAGCGGGTCTGGAGCGGGCTGCCGGGGCTGCGCACGCACGGCAC
This sequence comes from Petromus typicus, assembly GCA_004026965.1. Taxonomy (NCBI): domain Eukaryota; kingdom Metazoa; phylum Chordata; class Mammalia; order Rodentia; family Petromuridae; genus Petromus; species Petromus typicus. The sequence continues at coordinate 50,994 of PVIR01005093.1, read as the reverse complement.
AGGCTTAGCGCCGCTGGAAGTCGCAGGCCCTGGCTCGAGCAGCTACTGGGTGAGGGAGAAAGTTTTTTCATCGGTGCTAAATTAAACATGATCCAAATCCTCCCGTGGCTAATATTTTGTACTTTTTCCTCATCAAAGGGTGATTTATGAAGTGGAGGAAGCCGACATTTGGAGCAAATAGCAAAGGGAATGAGCAAGAGAATATCGAGGAAAAAAGATGTGTGGATTTAGCCTCTGTTTGCTGGCAAATCGCCCCCTACAGAATTATCAGCGGTACTGAGCAAACACCTCCCGCCCGCAGACAGTGTGGGAGTGAGTCTGTAATCAAGAGCCAGCGAAACAGCCCCGCCCTCCCCCTCCGTCCCCTAAGTGAAAGCGATTCCCAATGCAAAGACAAGGGGCTCCCTAGTCCAAATCACTCTCAAGTGAAACCCCATTACTGTGAGTCATTGTGTTCCCGTGGCTTTGTCTGCCTGCCGTTAAGCTAGCTGCAAGACTGAATATTTCATCCGACAGGAGCAGGCCAGAGGTAGCTTATGGTTCGCGGCATTGTAGAGTCACAAAGGCGATCCAACTCCCCTGAAGAGCATCAGACCAAATTAGATCAAGATGGCAGGCTGAAAGTACAGACTGCCTCCTCTGCAGCCTGTGTCTCCAGAAAATGAGAGAGAGAGTGAGAGAGAGAGTCTTAGCCTATTTTTTCCTGGTATAATAGAATACCCAAGACTAAACAATTTGGGTTTTTATTTCATTTTGGCTCCTAGATTTGGAAGCTGGAAAATCCAAGGTCAGGTAGAGGCGTCTGGTAAGAGCTTCATGTTGTCTTCGTGCTAAAGAAAATGGAAGAGCAGGCAGTGTATGCGAAAGAGACAGCACGGAAGGGAATCAGGGACCTCACTTCTGACAACCCAATTTTGTGAGAACTAACCTAGTCCCTAGGAATTAACCCAGTCGGGCAAGGAAGGTATTAAGCCCTGTTAATACCTCTTAATGCCATTAATATTCTCTGACACCTCTTAAAGTTCCCACCTCCCAGCCCCTCCACAATGGCACTCAAATTTCAACATGAATTTCATAGAGAACAAACCATATTCAAACTACACCTAGCAGCAATTTGAAAGAGCAGCAATGGTCACTACGCACTGGAAATATGGCTAATTTCCAAGAGGCAGAAGACAAAACATGATTGTTTGACAGAGTGAAAGTCTAAAAATCAGTTAAGGAGAGAGAACTGTGGAAAACAGCAGTGAGGTATGCTCCGAGTCTAAACATTCAGTCCCAGGGCGCCGGGGGTGAACCAGCCTTGTAGACACAGATTTGGAGCAATCTGAGAGCCAGATGCATCCACTTTGCCTTCCCTGCCCCTCACTCAACACCTCCACTTCAGTGGCGGAAGGCACTTCCCCCAGACTGGAGCAGTTAGCTGAAACACTTGGGTTGGACTGCCTAGTGTGTATCGAAAGTAATTTCTGAAAAATAGAAAAGTCAGAAAGCCTCACAATAACCACATCTTGCACCAAGAAGCACATCACATCCTACTCCCCTCCAAAACCACTGGAGGCAGCTCACAGCAAACAGTCACACAGACACAAGGGCAAGAAGCAGAAAGTGATTAGGAAACCTAACACTCGGACAGAGGGCTACGAAGACAAATAGGAAGACAGACACATAATGAAGTGAACACAAAAGATGGGATTTGTAATGAAGTTTAATTATAAACACCAGTGTTATAATAGAAGCTATTTCATCTATGAAATAAAAAATAGCTATTTTGACAAAGAACAATTAAGATCTTACAAATAAAAGTATGTGATTAAGTAAAAATCTTAAATAAACAAAATAACATATGAACCACTAAAGAGTAAGTTACTATGCTGGAGGATAGAGTTGAAAAATGATCTTAGAATTATAATACAGAAGGAGTATGAGAGTAAAATCTACACCTACGAAGGATGCTTATTAGTCTCAAAAGCCACTGAATTAGAGAAATTCAGTACAAACTTTCAAAGACCTTTTACTGAGCCTGACAAGTGAATGATAAAAGAGAATAAGAAACTGTAGGAGAAAAAGAGCTCAAAGAAGAATATGACTTAACCAAGTACTGAATCAAGCTATAAAATTCTAATCTTGGGGCCAGGGATTTAGCTCAGTCTTGCAAGTGCAAGGACCCGGATTCAATCTCCCCCCACCCCCAGTAACCACATACAATACTGGGTGTGGAGACTCACACCCAGCAGTAATCAGTACCACATACCACAGTGCTGGGCCTGGTAGCTCGCTCCTGTAATCCCAGCACTCGGGAGGCAGAGGCAGGAGGATTGCTATGATGTGAGTTGGAGGCTGAGCTTAGGGCCAGCCTGAACTACAAAGCGAGACCCTGCCACAAAAAAAAACAAAACAAAAATTCTAATCTTATACAGTTAATAGATATGAGTTTTGGAACATGAGCAGATATGTTGAAAAATAGTTTATAATCATGATGTTACATATGGAGGTGGAGTGTGATGCCTCTCTCCTTTTGTGAGAGTTTTTGGCTTATTATCAGGCCTTGGTGAAGACTGAGGACATAACCATGAGGCTCGGGGGACTGTGTATGCTAAGTTTCCCATCATGAACCAAGTATTATCTGGCCGACCCGGCAATAAGACTGGTAGGATATGCAGTAGTCTACTATCAAATGGAAATGGCATGACAGTGGCTTAGAGAGGTGTCATCTGGGACAGGTGGAGGGACATTTTCCACAATTCTCCATCCTGCGTTTTCCTGGTTAGGGTGGACTGGAAGAGACATTCTTGAGACATTTGGAAGGCAGGAAAGAAGAAGCAGCAATTTGTGGTGCAAGCAGAGTGGACTCACTTCGTTGGTCAGAAGCAGCACCTGTGCCTGCGAGTACCCTACCTGCCCTCCATCCTTTAAACTTTTCTGTGTCTGAAAACTGGTACACCAGCCATCACCTCCGGGATAAAGAGCCATGGCAGTCATAGGTTTTAGTTTATTTAGTTTATTATTATTCAGTGTGGTCACAGAGGCCACACTTCAGTCTACTATGGATGTTCTCTTCCTAACTGCCTGTTATGTGAACTTGCAAATACCACAACCGCACAAGAACTGTTTAACCAGTTCCCACCCTGCCAGGTCTCTGTAACAAATCTCATGTGTTCAACGCCTACTGGTTCTTGTCTGGCCAGGCCCTGTTGATATAAGGATAGGAAAGATTGGGCTCAGGAAAATGCTGAAGGTACAAATAAATTTCTTTCTTTTTTTTTAGGTTTTTTGAGACAGGGTCTCGCTTTGTGGTTCAGGCTGGCCCTGAGCTCAGCCTCAAACTCATATCACAATCCTCCTGCCTCTGCCTCCCGAGTGCTGGGATTACAGGTGTGAGCCACCACGCCCGGCACTGTGGTATGTGGTACTGGTTCACCCAGTATTGTTATGTGGTTACCGGGGAATCGAACCCAGGCCCTTGCGCTTGCAAGACAGGCGCCGGAACCACTGAGCTAACTCCCCGGCCCGACAAATAAATTTCTTGAGCAGGTGATTCGGATTCCCTCAACACCAACCCCAGTCACAGTTGTCTCCCGTCCCTCAACTCACACCAGTGAAGTTCCTTACAACTCGTTGACTAAGGAAGAAAAACTTTAGAAGGATATGCTTGTTGGAAAGCTGCGGCTGTGTGGCCTTGCCCAGTAACAGTAGCAGAGGACTGGTGCTGGGGAGTCCTCCTGGGCAGAACTTCTGCAGCATATATCCACTGTGCCTGAAGTGAGAGGGCCAGAGCATGGATCTACACTGACTTAAGGGCACTGAGTTCTAGGGATTTCCATGTCTGGAGAGAGATGGCCGGAAATCTGGGAAATGCAGAAAAACCTCTCAGGCTGTGAAGTACCTGTATCTCTTCTAAATGTCCACCAGAGGAGATCCACTGTCAGCCTCATTCCTGAGTAGGTGAACAACCAAGACACGCTCTGTGACGTCAGTCTTCTCCTTGGATCCATAGTCATTTGTTATTTCTCTAGTCATCTATTGTTTTTCTTGCCTAATATTGTGACCCTCAAATGGAGATGAGCTTACTTTCAGGCTGCATATTAGTATGTATAAAAAATCAAACATCCAACATATTCAGACTCCTAAATAAATAGTTTACACTTTCCCTGAACATCAGTTTTTTTCAATGATATACAATTAAGATTTTTGTTCATTGCTTCCTAGTATAAGGTTCACAGTACTATTTTTAAAAGGGTCAATTATTTGACAAGTACATATTATTGTATGGCATTCACTTGGAGAAAAGTCTAATAGATATGAGTGAGACCCTTTAAGAATGTAAAACATAACAGATGTCATCCATCCCTTAATGATCTCTGTTGCTACCAAAAGAGAAGGACAATAGGTAAAATAAAAGACATTAAGTAGAGCGGGGTCTCTCAACAGACCCACCACTGTTATTTTGGGCTGGATCCTAGAAGCAGAGCATTGAGGGGCATGTAGTTGTGTCCTGGTGCTCTACCCACTAACTGTTGTCAGCACCTTCCCTACCAAGTCTTGACACAGTACGTCCAGCCATGGCCAAAGCAGGTCTCCTGGCAGGGAAAACTGATTCGCTCCTTCAGCCACAAAGAACCACAAAACAGAGACCAAAGCTAATAATGTCTTTTTAAAGTAACTTCTATTCTGACCTTCTCTGACTTCAAAAACTAAACTTATGGAATGAGTGTGTATCTCAGGGTGGAGCACTTGCTTAGTGACACAAGGCCTTGGGTTTGATCTCTAGCACTGAAAAAAAGAAAACAATCTTTTTGCTATAGAACAGTTGCCTGTGTCTGCCAGCAAAAACAAACGAACAAAAAACTGTTGTTTTTCACCATGACAAGTTTCTTTTTTTAACTTCGAATCTTTATTGGTATATTATATATAGACATCATGACCATACTCAACCTTGACAATTTGTACTCATATATGACATGACTTGATTCTCATTGTTTTCTGTTCCCCTACCCACCCTACAACCCACCACCCCTATATACATAAGTTTTGTTTCCTTTTTTATATTACATTACATTATTTTTCCCTTCGTTGCTTACACCTACACCCCATTTCCTTTTGAATATTTTCTATTTCACAACATCTACTATACATTCTAGAACTTATTTACATCTTCATTTTCTCATACCAGAGAAAAGATACAATATTTACATATCTGTGACCTATTTATTTCATTTATAAGTATGACCTCAAGGTATATCCATTTGAGTATAAATGACTCAAACTTATCATTTCTATGGTGGAGTAATATTCCATTTAATAGAAGAACCACATCTTTGTCCAGTCTCCAGTTGATGGACATTTGGGTTGTTTCCAAGATTTAACTATCACAAACCATGCTGCTATAAATATGGTTGCACATATGTTGCTGTGATATGAGTCTTTTAATTCTTTCATATATATACATAGCAGAGGAATAGCAAGGTCAAGTGGGACTTCTAATTCTAGTGTTTTGAGGAATCTCCACACTGGTCTCCACAGTGGTTGCACCAGTCTACATTCCCACCAACAGTGGAGAATTATTCCTTTTTCTTCACAGCCTCCCCAGCATCTCTTGCAGGGTAATTTTGAGATAGCAGCCATTCCTTATGGAATGAGATGTAATCTCAGAGTTGTTTTCATCTGCATCTCTCAAATGACTAGTGATGTTGAGTGTTTCTTAATATGCTTCTTAGCTGCTCTTACTTCTTCCTCTGAAAAGTGTATGTTAATTTCAGATGCCCATTTTTTAATTGGGTCTTTAAATTTTGGTAGACTGATTTTTTAAAGCTCTTTATATTTTCTAGATAGTAGTCCTTTGTCTGAGAAAATGCTGGTAAAGATTTTTTCCCGTATTGTTGGTTGCTTTTTCACTCTGTCGGTGGTTTCCTTTGCTGTGCAGAAGCTTTTTAATAAGATGAGATCCCATTTGTTGATTTTTTTTTTCTGCCAGTTGTCATGCTATAGCAGTTTTGTTCATGAAGTCTTTCCCTAAGTCAGTGTCTTCAAGAGTTTTACCTAACCTGTTTTATAGCAGGTTTAGTGTCTCTGTTCTAACATTTAGGTCTCTAATCCACTTTGATTTTAGTTTAGTACATAGTGAAAGAGATAGATCTAGCTTTAGTCTTTGGCAGGTTAAAGCTGAGTTTTTTCAGCACCATTTGTTAAAGAAGCTGTCTTTCCTCCATTGAGGGTATTTGGCTCCTTTGTCAAAGATGAGGTGGCTTAGTGTGTCTGGAGTTGTTTCTGGACCTTGTAATCTGTTCCACTGATCCTCAGGCCTGTTACTTTCATGGCAAGTTGTTTTTAAGGGAAGTAAAGAGGTATAGTTTCCTTGATCTGGTGTCCTTATATAAGAATCTTATTCTAGGGCCGGGGATACAGCTCAGTGGTTCTGGCGCCTGTCTTGCAAGAGCAAGGGCCCGAGTTCGATCCCCAGTAACCACATAACAATACTGGATGTGGAGACTCACCCCAGCAGCAAACAGTACCATATACCACAGTGCCAGGCGTGGGGGCTCATGCCTGTAATTCCAGCACTCGGGAGGCAGAGGCAGGAGGATTGCTGTGATGTGAGTTGGAGACTGAGCTCAGGGCCAGCGTGAACCACAAAGTGAGATCTTGTCTAAAAAAACCTTGAAAAAAAAAAAGAATCTTATTTATTCATCTTAAAGAAAATACTTGGAAAGGCCACTTGCTATTTTCCCTACATGCCAGAAATGATTTGGCAGATAAACCCAATACCCACTTTCGCAGTGCCTCAAACAGAGGCAGTTATTCATCCATCCCTGAGCCAAGAACCTCGGCCTTTCCTTTCACTGCCATGGCCAGAAGATCTCACCTGGTGGGCTCTCTGGTGGCAGCTGACACTGCTCACTAAGATACCAAGGCCGACCAAGGACATCTTCATGGTGTACCCGAACACCAAGAGCACACCTCATTTCAAGGATCAATGATATCATATCAACAATGCTCTTATTGGATTCCAACTAAATGGATTGTACTTAAAACATTTATATCCCACAAGTCCAAAACTAAAACCAAACTCCACAGATAAGGAGCCAAAGGCCCTGCCTTTCCATTGAAATTCCTCTTACTTGAAAGTTCTGCTCTTCTTCCATTGCCCGAAAGAACGTGCAACCCTAGCTTGGCTCACCATGTCCCCAGGTCCTGGATATTCTGCTCTTACTTTTAGGTTTTAATCCAACATTTCCATGGGGAAAAGAAGGAGTCTGCCTGTTGCTGTAGAAAGGAGCAGCAAAGGGACCATTCACAGCAGCGGAACCAGGAGCATCTTGTGCCACTCAGCACACCCTTCTCTCTTCCTTGACCTCCACTTAACCTTCTCTTGTTCCCCAAACATGATTTGAACTTAGAAATCTGGAAAATAAAACAAGCAACATGTAGACTAGATATATCTTTTCCAAGAAGGTTCTTTTTAGGAAAGCAACTCAGTTTGTTCCATTAAATTCATCTGATCATTACTTCAGTAGCATGATTGTTTACACAAAACCCTTTAATTTTGTGTGTCTTTTCTACACCAGATATTGGGAGGCTGGCCTTGTTGACAAAAAGGAAAACTACTAAGTGAAAGGTCTCGATGGTTGACATAATTCTAATCGGATCTATGTTCTCCGAAGTTTCTATGAGGATTCTCATCTCTGGATTTACCTTCCCTCTTCACTGCTTCTGATGCTATCAGGCTGCTATGAACTATCACACGCATTTTCTCAGTGTCTCCATCTTGCGATTGAAATGCTCACTTCAAAGAAGAACTTAAGGACCACTTCTGACAGTGCTAACATAGGATTCTCACTACAAATCTTTATTGAAAAATGAGCATCTCATGTTTAATAGATAAGAGTAGCAAGTACCACTTACGTCTACTGTCTCATAAGTTTAATAAAGATATGACTTATGTGATTAGATGGGGGAAAGAGGTGAAATCTAAATGTAATTTTTCCATGAAAGTCTTACAAAAATCTGTTTGTGGAAAAAAATTGTCTTCGGTGGAAAATTGAGATCCCATGGGGAAAATGTTGCCCTGCTCTATAGTCCGTCTGAAGGGCCTGGGTTCAGTGAAGAGCTGATTAGCACATGAGGAGCTCAACAGCAAAAGGAACACACACAGATACTCAGTGGTGAGCTGAACAGGAGAAAACAAGCACAGTCTGGGGGCAGGAGGAAGATACAGAGCAAGAATATGGGCTGTTTTAGTCTTCCTCAGCCAGGGAAATATAGCAGAAATCTATGCAGAGAGATGCACAGATTATCATGTTGTCTTTCAAGCAAAGCTGCTTTGATATTTTATTGTTTTCTTCAGAGATTTGGCTTTCACAACAGAGCATCAAATGCTTTATATAGTTGGAATCTCAAAGTTAGATACAGCCATAGGGCCCTAGCCTCCAAAATGGGAAAGTCACAGGGTCACCACTTCATTTGCTTTAAGCTCACTGTTGTCAAGCAATAGTCAGTTGGCACAAAGAGAGCCTTTCCCAAGTCTTGACTCAAAGCTGATGAGTAAGAAGACATTGAACTGAACACCGATAAACCTTCTTTCACAAGGCCGAGTCGGACAAGGTCACAGGAGAATCAGGACAATACAGCACTTCCAATCCTACAGAAGTGACTCGGAACATAGAAACCAAATGGCCCAGCTCTGTGGGTCAGAAGACATGGACAGAAGCCCTGTTAAAAAACTGAAGTAGAATGCCAGAAACAAAGAAACACCACAGCAGCTGCTTGGTAGGTTTCAACTCCCCCTCGTACGGAGTGAGATCAGAGCACTTCAAGGCAAAGGGCACATTTCAAATCTGGGGGTGGCGGGGTGGGGTCCTTCTCAGCTCGTTCATTCAAAGCCCTAGGCAACTCTCTAACAATTTTTTTTTTTTGAGAGAGAAAGAGAAAGACAGTCTTTCTTCCCATAATTTCTGTAGCTGCTGAGGAACCAACAGGACACAGCAGGGTCAATGTCTTGATTATTGTGAAAATGGCCCTGACTTCCCTCAAAAAAATCTGAGGTCCACAAAGGAATGGCTTCAGAGCAGCCCCAGCATGGGCAGAACTAGATGCTCTGCCTAGCATGTGGTGGTGACAGGGTTTGGAAACCCACTCGCCCATGCAGCATGGAAGGGCCACAATAAGAGTAGCAGAGTCTAGAAAAGCATAAACCTAGGGCCAGCACCAGCTTCGTAGATACAGGGCTAGAGGAACTCTACGGGCCCCTTTTCTGGAAATCTAATGCCCTCTGGTTATTGCCTTGAAATTCTCAAAGACAGTGAAGGGTCTTGGGCTGTTACTGTCTATCAAGTCATGCGAAGTGGGTAGCTCACCTTATCCAGATCACTCAGAAGCTAAAGATTCCCCACAGCAATAACTGTTCAGGAAATTTCTGGGAGATGAACCTTTTGCAAAACTGGAAAGGATCCAGCACTAGATTTACAGCTCTTCTGGAAAATGAATCTCAAAACACACAAAATTCTGACTGTATATCCCAGACAACAGACATAAAACAAACTGGCCAGCCCCAGACAGAATCCTGATAATAGTAGTTAGGGAGCTAGATCAAGATATCCCCAAAGTGATAACTATTTAGACATTTTCTCAAACTAATAAATTCCCTTTACTGCTGAATTTTGAGTTGGAGCCTGTAGCATCCATTTGTAAGAGTCCTGAGTCATATAGGGTTATGGCTGCTGAAAAGGGTGATTGTCGGTCTCAGCCCACTCCTCTAGCACAGGGCTTGGTAGGAGAGACCCACCCCACCTGATTGCTCTGGCACTACCCTCAATGGGCCCCTTCTTCTCTGATTGAACCATACCCAAAGAGGAGTCTAAATTAATTGAAAGCATTTTCCAAAGTCTACAGAAAACTATAAATATGGGCATAACATGTTGGGGGCTAGCTCTAAACATTGGATCAACCGGAAATTAAAAGGCAACAAGAGTACAGAGAATCAGGAAAAGTAATAATAATTGTCAGGAAGGGGAGATTTACTCCTGTGGAAACTCTGCCCTGAGGTGCATAAATGATTCATGACTTTGGCAATTGGTTCAGGGAAATTTTGGAAGGAGAAGAACAGTCCAGGAAACAAAAATTATGACTGGGGCTGAGGATTTAGCTCAGTGGTTCAAGTACCTGCCTGTCAAGTGCAAGGTCCCAAGTTTGATCCCTGGTACAAAAAAAAAAAAAAAAGAAATCGACTGGTTAGACTACACAAAACAGAAAGAAGTTGTCCCAGATTGAGTTACAGAAGTTGCCTTAGGATCTGGACTGTATATTGGTATCACTGCTGAAAATAATCCCAGAGGCAAATCTGTACTTTCATTTTACCCGGGGGTACCATTTTACTTGTAAGCAGAACTTGCAAATAATCTGTGGCATGCCTTAGCTAGTGACTAACATACAGCATGCTACCTGCTGCACTAAATGTTTTATGTATTTAGATTATTCTCATTCTACAGAAATTAGGTCTTGGAGAGTTTAAACATCTTGCCCAGTATCTCAGCCCAAACTGTCAAGAGCAGGTTTGTTAACTGCCTCAGTGGGGAACCCCATAATTTCTCACAATCCAGAGAGGTCCAGTGTGCTCACAGCTTCCCCAAGACACTTTTGCTATTCTTTCATTCTCTTGACTTGTGAGTTCAAAATAAAAAATTTATTTCATCATAACAAGACAAGAAAAATAAAGCTAAAGAGGCTTCTGAGAGTTTCATTTTTGTTTATTCTTCTGTTGTCTTGTTCATGTTTTGTGTTTGTGGGTATCTATGATTTGTTGTCGGTTTGTGAGTGTGTGTGCGTGTGTGTGTGTGTGTGTGTGTGTGTGTGTGTGGTAAGCTATCACTTTCACACTAAGCTGCATCCCCAACTCTTTCTATCTTTTTCTTTTTTGAGACAGGGTCTTGCTTTTGTAGTTCAGGCTGGCCCTGAGCTCAGCCTTGAACTCACAGCAATCCTCCTGCCTCTGCCTTCCAAATGCTGGGATCACAGGTGTGAGCCACCACACCCGGCACTGTGGTATGTGGTACTGACTGCTGATGTATTTGAGTTTCCTATGCCCAGAATTGTTGTATGTGGTTACCAGGGATCGAACCCAGGTCCTTGCACTGGCAGAACCACTCATCTAAATTCCCAGACAGGATCTCACAACGATGCTCAATTGTCCATGCCAGGCTTGAAGTTTCAGTGATTTTTCCTCAGCCTTCAGATTACTGGGATCACAGGGGTGAATCATCATGTCCAGTTTAAAAATTACTTTCTTTCAATAAATTTATTTTAGAAGCCTGGTTTTAATAAAAGTCAAATTATACTTATCAAATGCAAAATGTTGCTATCTATATTAGACTTCACTTCAGGAGGGAACCCTGAACATTTTTAAAACTTCTTCAAACAGTGTAGACTGTGTCTGGTGGTCCCTGAGGTCAGATGGCTCCACTGTCCATCTCTCCATGACGATGCAGAGTACCCTACCCGCGTACATGAGTTTCTGCTATTGTTCAAAATGGCTTTTTTCCTGTCTCCTCCAATTAACTGACTTATTTTTAACAATTAAAAGAAAACCCTAGTTATGTTTGCAACTCTGTGAAACTGAAAAGCTCACTTACTACAATGCCACCAAGACCCCAAATCATGCAAATCAGCCTTGGCGCAGCCCTTCCCCACCTGCCCAGAATGAAATCAAAGACAACGAAGTGAACACTAGAGGGCGACATTGATCCTCAAATAAATACTCCAGAGAAACTCTAGGGACGGATAGAATTGCTTGATACTCTTTCTTCCCTTTAACATTCCCTTTTGGAAACATTTCCGTGCGTTGCAGTGGCACGAAGAAAGACTGCATGAAGTTCTGCACATTCCACCTTCAGCCCAACATACCCGAAGCCCAGGCCCTTGTCCTTCCTGTTTCCTGGACTGTCTCACACGGGTGCAATACCAGCAGATGCCAGGCAGAAATCTGGAAGGTTCTAACCTGTCATCAAGCTTCCTTCATCGTTTGAAATGCACTTTTGGTTGTTTTCCACCTTCAATCCACTTTAGTTGAGGAAGAGCAGGAACCTAGCTGATCTCACCCAACATTGTCTCCTCAAAGTCTGGCAGCACAGATGCCAGGAGCGAAGGGTTGAATAAATCTCGTAGACAAATGTCACTGGATGCAGACTCCTTGCTTTCTCTCATTCCCCACTTTCCAACAGGCATCCAGCCCAGATTCTGTTCTGACCAGATCTTAAACGTTCCTCCTGCCGCCATAGGCAGGTTCTTTGCATAACCAAACCCTTAACAGACTCCTGATGCTTCTCTTTGGCCCATCTGTCCAGTTCCCTGTAAAACCTAGTTTTAGCAAGATCTCTTCTGAGTCTCTTTGCAAGAACCCTGCATAGCCTCTATCCGGGCAGGCTGCTCATTGCCCACCAACCCCGTGGTGATGTCTGATCTGCCTGGTCTGACTCAGCATGAATATCTTTAGATCATTCTTGCCAGAAGCTCCTGACTCTTTATGTTACCTCTTGGTAATTTTCTGTCCACCAACCCTTATCGGGCTCCTTGGCTCTGATTCTCACTTTCCCCAGTTGTACTCAGAGTGGAGCCCAACTTCTCTGCCCCACTGCACAGCCCAGTTGCTAGGCTCTCCGTGCCCATTGCCAAGATGCTCAGTAGAATCATCCTTACCGTGCTTTAACAAGCATCTTTGAATGACATTTTCCTTAACACTGTCTCCACCAATCTGCCTAGGCCCTACTCATCCTTCACGTTCACTCTTGTAATAAACTATGTGTTGGTTACTTTTCTCTGGTTGCTGAGACAAAATACCCAACACCCAGAATTAGAAGGGAAGAGGTTTATTTGGCTTCATGAAGCTTTCTGTTTATAATCAGCTGGCTGTGAGGTTGAGATGAAAAACAAACAAGGCAGAGGAAGAACAACCTGGCTTCCACGAGGCAGCAAAGGTGACAAGAGAGTCTTAACATCATCTCCCTGACACTTAATTTATCCAGGCTACTTAGGGAAGGCCACACTCACACCCTTAATCCTAGTGCCAGTGAGCCTAGTATTGCACCATGGATCAATTCCAGCTTCACACACCCTAGATCCAGCCTGTGACCAGGTGAGGCTTTAGGGAACATCTGGATCCAATCCACAGCAGCCTATTAAACAGAATCTCCTTCCACTCTGTGCAGCTCCCCCTACTCATTTGCACACCACCTCCCCTTTATGAGTAGCAGGTGTCAATCTTAAAAGGATTGCCCAGATTTCTCACAGAGCGTGGTCTCCTCTGCAGAGTGAGAAGTCCACCCTCCCCCCATCAGTCCTTCCATCCTTGACTAAGTCAAAGGATGCTGGTGCCCTTACTGCAGGGCCCTACCTCTGTGTAGGCACTGGCCTCCACTTACCACCTCCTGTGTCTTCCCAGTTACCTCCTGCTCACCCCTACTGTGGACCTCCAGGACAGCTCCACCCCATAGCACAGAAACTCAGCCCAGGTTGAGCCTATCTCTGAGGCAGAAGCATCATGATGAAAGAAAGCTGCTCAGCACAAGCACCTGGCAAACTGAGGGCAGTGGGAGAGGCTGAGTGGAAAGTCAGGGACCAGACACAGACCCTGAGGCCGAGTACCCAGGACCTACTTGCTCTAACTAGACTTTACCTCCTCATAGCCCATTCACCTCTGACAGAGTTAACCCACTGAAGAGATCAGTGCCTATGCAACCCAGACACTTCCCAGAGTCTCTTAATCCAGTCACCCTGACAACCAGGATTAGATGGCACAGTGATTCATAGAGATAGGGTCATTGTAGAGTTCATTAGGTTCTGATAAATCTCAAACTAATCCAGTATGCATATAAAACCAGGACATTTGGAAAGATAGGAGGAAGTAAAATGGTAGCATCTGCAAGCCAAAGACAGAAGCCTCAGGGAAAATCAACCCTGCTGACAAACTGATCTCAGACTGCTAACCTTCAGACCAGACCTGCTATTTGTGCCACCTAGGCAGCACTCCTTTGTCACAGCATCCCCAGAAAACTGCTTACCTCACCAGTGGCCACGCTGTCTGTCTCTTTTTCTTTCCTAACAGTGGGATCGCTCTGTACGTACTGCTTCACGATGGCATTGTTCATCCACCAGTAGGTGAACATCTTTGAACTGCACGTTTGTGATAGCCATTTTGGATGTGACAGAACACAGTAGTCTCTGCCTAAAGGAGTGGTGGCTTGTCTTTCCCAGACACTTTAAAAGACATGGGATCACAGCAGAGTCATTTTGAACGGTGCCCCGGGGATGCCGGAGCCCATCAACCCACCTCCCCACTTTTATTTTTTGAGATAAGAGGCTTGAGAGAGAAAGTAGGATAAGACCTAACACCCTCAAATTCTCTTACATGGTCCTCCTCTACCCTTTGATTTCCCTGTCTGTGTCAAAGGAGAGATTAACAATTCCCCACCTTCATGAGCAGCACAGAAGCCTAAACTTTTCAAATGTCATAGGCCTTAAGAGACCCTGTTTTGAATATTCTGGAAAGGAAAGATGTGGTCTAAGGAGTAGTTTGGTGCTCATTTGGGGCTGTTTGCAAACTAAGATGCTAAGTGATTTCCTGTATTGTTACCATAACAGGCAATGTGACTTATTGGATCAATGTGTGCTGAGGTACAATGTGGAGTATTATGTTATTACTATTTTGTATATCTGTTTGCTTTACTTTTAGGTTTGCCTCTTAAATTAGAATAAAAGCATCTTATAAACCTATTTTATGCATTATGTAAAACTTTGCTTATGTTCAGGTGGCTGCCAGAACCCTGTTCAAATCTCAGATCTGCCTCCAACAAACCAAGACTCCTGGTGAAATCTCTGTTGTCTCTGAATCTGTTTCCACATTTGGACATCCATAGCAAACCTAGAATAGAAACATGTTTCTCAAGCATTTGAACGAATGAGTGAAATATAAAGTATTTTATATGGTAAGTGACACATAGCAGATTTATATAGATAAAGATAAGTGTAGACATACACAAAATACAGATATTTAGAAACAGACAGACAGACATAGGTAGAATACTATTATTTCCCCTAGAACTTCCCCGCAAAGAAATCTCACATTAAGAATAAGGATTAATGGCTGAAGATTTAGCTCAGTGGTTCTAGCACCTACCTTGCAAGCGCAAGGTCCCGAGTTCGATCCCCAGTAACCACATACCACAATGCTGGGCATGGTGACTTATGCTCATCAGTAATCAGTACCACACATCACAATGCCAGGTGTGGTGGCTCATGCTTATAATCCTAGCACTCAGGAGACAGAGGCAAAAGGATTGTTGTGAGTTCAAAGCTTGCCTGGGCTACACAGTGAGCTCAAAGCCAACCTGAACTACAAAAGCAAGACCCTGCCTCAATAAAGAAATAAATAAATAAAAGCTTATGCCTTGAGTATATAGAATATATATCTTGTCAAATTCTTCATTTTTTTTAATTGGTGAGAATATGGCTTAAAAACAAGATTTATAAAAATTAAACTATAGTGTGAATAGGGAAATTTTTAACTTATTCTTTACTGCTTCAACAAGGTCACATCAATGAGTGCTTCAAAAATTCCTTTTCTGCTCAAGAGAATGTCTTTTCATGAACAAACCTGTTATCCGCTGCTAATCAGTTTTATTTAGCCCATTACTGAATGTCATTTTGGAAAGTAAAGGCAGAATGAGAAGCAGAGAATGACAAAGTTGATGTGTCTCAGGCCTAAGGCCACAGGGATTGATTCACCACAGATAAAGCTGAGCAGACCGTAGCTCCACCCACTACGTTAATGGGCTATTCTTTCAGATACTGTGAACATTCCCACAGCGGTTATGTAAAGTCATGTGTGTCTACATGATTTGAAGGAGCAACAGTTTTAAACAAAGGCATACTCCTTTCATTAAAGTTTATTTTAGTATTTTAAGCACTAAAATAATTTAATTGCACCATTGAAATGAAAATCAGCTGTATTTCCCAGCTAACCCGAACTTTCACTGGGGAAAAATTATACCTCACACTTCTTTTGCTTATGAAACCAACCCATTTTTGTTGCTTTTTAATTTTAATTTTCGTCTCCTTTCTCTAGTCCGCATTGTGGTTTTGAAGCAGTCTGTCTCCATCAAGTCACCTTTGATTATCGGTCAAGTGTCCAGCTCTTTCCCAGAATTCCCTAGATTATTGATGTGCCTGGTGAGCTCAGATATTCTAACTACAACCCTGAAACTTCTAAAATACATCTTCCACAGAGAACCGAAGAATCTGGGCCTGAGCCAAGGAAGCATCCCCCCAGAACCACACTGAACCAGAAAAACTCCCAACCATCTTGGCTAAGTGATTTCCTGTGCTCCTCCCCTCTCAAAAGGTAAATTATTTTGCTTTTATACTTTTTATTTATTTTATTAATATATTAAACATTAAAAGCAATAACAAGTCCTCACAAATGTATACCCATGACGACAATTGCTCAAAATATATTTTGCCTCATTACTGTAATATACAGTGTGAACAATATCCAGATGCACTCACAACTCTACTACCCACTCCGCATTTGCTTCCCTTTCCCCTACCTCCTCTCTCTAGTTCCCCTTTTCCCTTGAATGTTTTCCTCGTATTTTGCAATATCAGTTATAAACTGTGATTTTTTTCACTTATACTTTTAGTCTCTCAGATAAGAGAAATTACTTGGTACTTACACGTGTGTCCTATTTATTTTGTTATAGTCTCAGTGTGCACACATTTAGCTCTAAATGTCTCAAGCTTATCATTCTTTATGGCTCAGAAGTATTCCATTTTGTATTTTTAAAAATTACATCTTCTTCATCCAGTCACCAGTTACTGGGCATTTAAGTTGTTTCCATGATTTGACTGTTACAAAATAGGCTTCTATAAATATGAGTATACATATAATGCTGTGATATGATGCTTTTAATTCTTTTGAAAATGTATCCTGAGGGGAAATAGAACCTCTACTCCTAGTTCTAGAGAAATAGCAGGATCAGATGAGACCTCTACTCCTAAAATCTCCATACTGATTTCCACAGTGATTTCACCAATTTACATTCCCACTAACAATGGAGAAAGGTTCCTTTTTCCTACAGTCCTGCCAGTACTTGTTATTAGATGATTTCTTCATAGCTGCTATTTTTTCTGGAGTGAGGTGGAATCTCTAGTTCTGTGAAATATGCTGTTGGAATTTCAATCAGAATTGTACTGAATCTACATAGCAGTTTTGGATGTATTGCCATTTTCAGTGTTTTGGTTCTTCCCACCCAGGAACAAGGGATACCTCTCCATTTTCTTTTTTTTTTTTTTTTTTTAGGTTTTTTGAGACAGGGTCTCGCTTTGTGGTTCAGGCTGGCCCTGAGCTCAGCCTCAAACTCACATCACAGCAATCCTCCTGCCTCTGCCTCCTGAGTGCTGGGATTACAGGCGTGAGTCACCACGCCCGGCACTGTGGTATGTGGTACTGGTTGCTGCTGGGCGTGAGTCTCCATGCCCAGTGTGGTATGTGGTCACCAGGGAATCGAACCCGGGCCCTTGCTCTTGCAAGACAGGCGCCGGAACCACTGAGCTAACTCCCCAGCCCATTTTCTGATTTTCTGTTCAATCTCTTTTTTAGAGTTACGTAGTTTTCAAAGTAGAGGCTCTTTGCTCCTTTTGTTATATGGCCTCTTCGGTATTTCAGTTTGTGGACTGCTACTGTGAGAGGAATTGTTTCTGAAATTCTTTTTCAGTGAGTCTGCTGTTCCTATGCAAGAGGCCTATTGATTTTGGGGAGTTGACTTTGTATCCAGATACTCTATAGAATCTGGTTATTAATTCTAGAAGTCTTTTGGTGGAGTGTTTGAGATTTTCTATATAGAATATCATGTCATCTGCAAATAATAACAATTTAACTTCTTTTCCTATCTTTATTCCTTTTTCTTGTCTAGTTTCTATCACTAATGTTCCAGAATTATTTGGGTAAGAATGCTGATAATGGGCATCGCTGTTGTATTCCTGAGCTTAGTGTGAAAGATTTCAGCTTTTGACTATTCAGTATGATGCTGGATGTTGGTTTTTCATAACTTTATCAGGTTCAGATAAAGACCATCTATCCTAATTCTCTGGAGGGTTTTTATCACAAATGGGTGTTGCTTCTTGTAGAATGCTTTTTCTGCATCTATTGAGATAATCACAAGGTTTTCATCCTTGACTTGCTAATGTAGTGTATTACACATATTGATTCACATACATTGAACCAACTTTGTATCCTAGGAATGAATCCTACTTGATCGGAGTGTGTGATCTTCTTGGAGATCTTCTGTATCTTGTTAGCCAGTATCTTATTGAAGATATTTGCTTCTATATTCATCAGGGGAATTGGCCTGTAGTTCTCTTTTTTAGCTGGATCATTCTCTGCTTCGGAATCAAGGAAATGCTTGCTTCCCTAAATGAATATGTGGGTACTGCTTCCCTTTCAGTTTCATTAAAGAGTTTGAGAAGTAGTGGGATTTGCTCGTCCCTAAATTTCTTGTAGAATTCAGCAGTGAAATGAACAAGACCTGAACTTTGCATTGTTGGTACATTTTTAATTACAGTGGCTAATATTGAGTTGCTTAAAATTTTTATATCTTCTTGGTTCAACTTTGGTGATTCATATGTGTCTAGGAATCTGCCCATTTCTTCCATGTTTTCTGTCTTATTGATGTACAGGTTCTCAAAGTAGGAGTTGATAATCCTCTGGACTTCTGCTGAATCTCTTATAATTACAGCCTTTTCATTCATAATTGCATGGGTATGAGCCTTTTATTTTCTATTTTTGATAAGACTGGCTAAGGTTTTGTTAATTTTATTTATTCTTTCAAAAAACCCACTCTTTGATTCACTTTTTGGATCATTCTCTTGGTCTCCATGGCATTGATTTCTGCTCTAAGCTTTATAATTTCCTCCCTTGTACAAACTTCTTTTTTAGAAAGTTATTTAAAGGGTGAAGTATAAAATAGTGTATTATTTTAAATATAAGGAAAGAGAAGCCCTTAAAGAAGACAAGCTTTTCCTGTTGAAAAATTACTTTGGGCTTCCCTCCATCTCTCTGCCTTGCCTGCCCACATCACTGCACCAGGAAACTACAGGAATCCACTAAGGCCAAAATACACAGACTACACAGAACCACAGTGCTTCTGGATAAACTCACACTTAGTCTTTGGATGAAGCAAGACGGTGGTACAAGTTAGTCATGCATAAACAAAAGTGGCCTTTGATTAGCTCTATTTGCTTGGATTCCAAGCATCACCACCTACACTGTACCAAACCTTCAATGGAAATGACAGTCTTCTTTCTTTTCTTCCTTGATGCAGTGATCATTTATTCAACAAGACTGTGCTAGGTACATCCAGAAGGATGAATAGATTCCTTCATGGTCAATAACTCAAAATAAATTCCAAAATGAGCAATATGGAAATCCAGCATTGGGCAGGAAGCATCAAAGAGGAATTTTTAACACAGAGAGCAGTGGGAGGAGGAAGAGTTACTGAAGACTTCCTGGAAAAAAAGCAGAGCTGGAGCTGAATCTTAAACTTGAGATTTCAGAGACCTAGAGAGATCAAAATTTGTTTTTGTATATAGTAAAGTCTCAGTAATTTGAACAGATTATCTCTCTGGCCAGTGGAGTCCACAAACATCCTCCATTCCCACTGAAAGATGGACTACAGAGCTGTAATTTCGCTCTGGGATGAATTTTTTCCCACTTGCTTTTATTTCTTCCTCTCATAGGAATAAAGCCATAAATCCAGTTCACACAATAGGTATTTCTTGACTTGAAAACTTTTTGGTAAGAAAAACATCCATTTCCTTTTTAGTCAGATACAGTCTTCACAGAGGATGGTTATCACCCTTCTTCCAAAGCCACTATAGATGTAGGCTGTGGTATTTGGACAGACTTTAACCCCAGTGTGTGTGTCCTGATGTGATAATTGCTTTTGGACAGGTTACTGTATGCAGCTCCTCATCCTAGCTGTTCGGCTTAAAGTATATTTTGCATATCACACAAATCACTTGGAAAAAAAATCCTTGGTGAACTGCCTATAAAATTCCCAACACAGGCTAAGTCATATCCTCAAGTATTTCATTTTTCCATGAGACCCAGCTTCCCTGAAGCTTTTTTTTTAATTGAAACTGTAATTAAAGGTAAATTTTATTATTCTTCCTCCTAGAATGGAGAAACTGAGTCACTAGTTTAAAATGAGTCATCCACAGTTTCACACTGAGAAACAAAATCTACTGGTAAGTGCCAGTCTGGATGTCTACTCATTAGATGTTTTTTCTTACATTTTCTATAGGATGTGTTTCATTATTTGTAAAATAACACAACTGTCTACCAGGGGAGGCAAAAGAAAATATATATTATTGAAATGGATATATATTTTAGGGCTGTTCTGTCATTGTGCATCTAACTATACAGTGCACTACACATAACAATCACATCATTTTTTAAATTCCCCTGTGCAAATATGTATGATGCCTTCCAGATTAACACACTGTGGTATGAATTAAGCTTACTTCTGTTCTCTGTAAAGCCATCCTCTAGGATTACATTGACATTACCTGGCTATTCTCATGCAAATATATTAGCCCATGAACTTTTCATTTGTCTTCAACAGTGAGCATTCACCAAGAAATACACAGTGAACACTGCACAGTCAAATGGAAAAGTCCTTCGGTAACAGGACAGCTCTTTCTGAGCACTGTCCCTGACAAAGTGACCCCTGTCTCCTTTGCCTTTTAAGAGGCCCCACCTAAATGGTTAAATCGGTAAACAGATAAATCTTTCTTTAGATTCACAGACCCCACAGTATCAGACAGCCTTTGTCCTCAGACTTTAACTAACCAGGCACAAAGAGTCAAAGTCTTCTGCAGTGTTCCAGCCAGACAAAAAGAAAGGATTTCCTTGTAAAGCGTGGAAAAGACCCCCACCATCCTGCCCACTGTCTCACTGTATCTCTTTCTCCTCCTCTTAGAAACCTTTTGTGGGGGCTGGGGATTTAGCTCAGTGGTTCCGGCGCCTGTCTTGCAAGCGTAAGGATCTGGGTTCAAGCCCTGGTAACCACATACCATACTGGGTGTGGAGACTCACGCCCAGCCGCAACCAGTGCCACATCCCACAGTGCCGGGTGTGGTGGCTCATGCCTGTAATCCCAGCACTCAGGAGGCAGAGGCAGGAGGATGGCTGTGATGTGAGTTTGAGGGTGAGCTCAAGGCCAGCTTGAACTACAAAGCGAGACCCTGTCTCAAAAAAACAAAACAAAACAAAACAAAAAAAAACTAACCTTCTGTGGCCCTGAGCTCCAGAAAGGGACTTGTGACACACCTCCCTTTGCTCTCCTTGAGCCAGCTTTCCTAGTGAAGGCTTTGCTTGCCACAACACCAGCTGTCATAGGGCTGGCAGTTCAGGGGGCCTGTGACACTTCAACTGTTGAGTGCTGGTAGTGTATTCGTCTTGCTCAGACACTCAACTCCTGTCCTCTACCTTCTCAGATCCCTCTGAACCCCTCCAACCCACACTTACAGCCCCTCCAATATTAGTCTAGGCTGTGTTGAATGACCAGCAGGGATAAGAGCACAGAGAAAGAAGCAAGAATCCTTTGGGAAGCTTTCCCCTCTGAGCTATGGTGCTTACCACTTCCAGGGCCCTGAAAATCAAAAACGAAAGCCAAGTGCCTCCGTCAGGACTAGGAGGAGGGCACTCTTGACAGGGAGAGGAGCTCACCACCCCCGCCTCTGTCCCGGGCCAGTCGGACAAACCACTTGACCGCTGGGTGAACCTTCTCTGGGCTCTGTATGAGCAAGACTTGCCAGCGGTGGCGACTCTGCGGTTGTGAGCAACCCACTCACTCCTTGGTGATAAGCATCCCATCAGGCACAGGATTACAGCGCTGTCTTCACCTGAGAATGCTGTGAACCTCTCAACAAATCCCCCCATTGTTACACTTCTTCCATCCCCAAAACAAGATTTCAAGATCCTAGCAGAAAAGCAGAGGTCTAAAGCTTCTTCATGAGTCTGTTACTCATTGATTAACATATGAGTGCTGAAAATGTTGAAAGAAAAGTTAAAACAGATGTCATTAATTTTTTTCTCTTTTTTTTTGTTTTTTGTTTGTTTGTTTGTTTGTTTTTTTAAGGTGAGGTCTTGCTGTACAGTACAAGGTCCAACTCAGGATCAGCCTGCTCTAAAATATAAATCTTATCATACCCCTCTAGTGCCCCAATGAGAGAGACACAAAATGGCACCAACTCCTGCTCCACAAGTAAGGTCTTGTTACCCCAGATTCACAGAAAAAGAAACTGAGGTTCTGGGAGAGTACTGTAATTGACCAAAAGATCAATAGTCAAAACTGCCTGGCTTGAGCCCCACATTTCCCTTTCTGCTGGGATTTTGCAAGAGCTGGAGGACTCCACTTACTCCACAGTATCCTGGTGGCACTGCACTGACTTGCCCCCAAAATACCTGACAAAAGCCATTATCAGGGAGACAGACCAAAAAAGTTGCTGTCCTGTACTGAAAGTGTCACCAGGTAGGTAAATTATTTAAACTTTCTAAACCTCAGTTTCTTTTCTTATAAAATGTAACTAAAATAGATAGCCTCTCCCTTACAGCATCCTATGAGGACTGAATAAAATAATTCTAAAGTGCACAGTACAATATAGATCATATAGTTAGTGATCACACACATCATACTTCCTCTATTATTTTGTTTATCATTATTACAATTGACGGCCCATTTCTCCAAGGTTTTACTACTGTTGAGCAGGGCCTTTAACTTACACGGTAGAAAGCAGCAGCAAATTTAGGTCAAAGACTATTTATTGAATGTAATTTCTGGTTTTAGCTAATTTGCTCAACAGAGGGGCTAGAGGCAGTGGAGAGAGGCCTCTTTGCCCATTACCACTAGATGGTGCTAATTTATTACAACCCACCCACAATCTTTTCCATATAAATTACACAATAAAAAATGGGCATGAGGGCTGGCAGGCGCCAGGGCATTATTTTCTAAATGTTGTCCATTATTCAATGTCTGGCACAAAGGTTCTACAGTACTCCTCACATTAGATCATGCACTGCCCGGAGAAAAAGACAAAGACTATTCCCTCTGCTTCAAATTGAAGATAGCTTGAATTGCTCTCTTTTGATATCATAATTAGGGTCACACAGTTCAGGTAATAATTTTTTTTTTTGCCAAGTATAAAGTACAATGGATTGTTGCTCTACAAAAAATGAATTGATGTGCGCAGAGAATAGTGCGAGGCAAGGGTATAAAAGTTTTACAATTAGTTATTTCCTCCATTAAGAAAAAAAAGAATCACCCAATCTCCTAGGATTAAAATGTCCTCACAGATTAGAACTGGACAATAATTGTGGTGAATTTTTCCTTCTGACTTTGATGCGTGAATGCCAGCCATTTCTCAAGTTTCCTGTATCAACAGTCCCCTATTACGCCCACAGATGGATGCTCGGATGGAGCACATTGCAGGCTTGTTTCCCCGGAAAGGTCATTCCAGGATCCCTGCTGGTTGTCACATTCTCCACACTATGAAATGCTTGTTGCTTCTTCCCGGGACCCACAGGTGTGAAGGCTCCTGGGCATTACCTGTCAGCTGGGGCACAGCGTCCCCAAATGGTACCCCTCTCTCATCTGAGTGGAAAAGTTCATTCACAATCTGATATCATAAAAGGTGTGCAGCTATCTCTCACTCAGAAGGATTTGTGATGAGGACAGGGGCTATTTGCCAAAAGGAAATATTTTGTTTCTGTTCTCAAAGCCAAAAATAATTTTGAAAAGGGTCTGTTTTTAATTTCTTGTTTTCATTTCCACTCTAGCATGGCCAATAGCTCTTCAAAGAGGTTCCATTATGGATTCTAAGTGGGAAGGAGATAGACTTGCCTGGACAACTCCAGCATGATGCTGTATGTCCTGTATTTTGTCCTCTAGCTCACAGCCCTTTGCGCATGCATCTTTCCCTTGCTGGTCCCCACACCCACAACACCCCGTGTAGCTAGACACATGGGCAATTACAGTGATTCCCTGTTAATAAACAGATCTGATTTGTCCAGGACAGAAAGTTAGCTAACTGTGCAGATGAGACCCAAACCCAAGTCTTTGTTCTAGTTGCCTTCATGGTACATGGAGTCTCTGCCAACCAAATCTTGAGCCCAGAGGTAATGACTATGGCTGGTAAATCCACTGTTCCTACAAGCCTAGAGTACTAAATATGTAATCATTGGTTAGGTTTATATTTTCAGAAAATGAGATGGATTTCTATTGTTGTTGTTTTGTTTGTTTGTTTGTTGAGACAGGGTCTCGCTTTGTGGTTCAGGCTGGCCCTGAGCTCAGCCTCCAACTCACATCACAGCAATCCTCCTGCCTCTGCCTCCTGAGTGCTGGGATTACAGGCACTGCAGTATGTGGTACTGGTTGCTGCTGAGCGTGAGTCTTCATGCCCAGTATGGTATGTGGTACTGGGGATCGAACCCAGGTCCTTGCAAGACAGGCGCCAGAACCACTGAGCTAACTGCCCTGCCCAAGAATGAGATTTTTTTCATAGAAATTTTATAAGGAGGAGGATTCCAAAGTCCATAGATAAAAATCTATCTTATTTATATACCTTGATATCTACAAAAAAAAAATCTACATTCACAGCTTCCTCTAAGAATGTGGGAAAAGCACACTGGGGTGGGTGTGAGGGGAAAACACACCAGGAGTGGGAAATCAGCAGTTTTTTCAAATTTACTTTAAATGGAAAAAGTATGTCAATTCAGGGCAGACTCATTTCCTATTCTATATTCATTGTGGGTTTAGGTTGTAATTTAGGATGACAGCAAAGAAACTGGAGTGTTTTGCTGTTTTCCTTTGCTAAATGACATGATTTAAGTACAAGTAAAACTGTGTTTCTCTGGGTTTGCCTCCATATTTACTCTCTGCCTGACTCTTATTTTCCAGTGTCTCATAGTCTGGAGAGGAAGTGTAGTCTGGTGGTCAGAAAAACAATTTAGAAGACTCGAGTTGTGGCTTCTATTCCTGTCTTACTCCTTGGCTCTTTATAACATCTTAGGAGAGCCATTTAATTATTGTGAGCCTCAGTTTACCCATTTTTTCCTACCTGAAGATGTTGCTCAAATATAATCAGCTCATTTGATGAAGTAAAATTTTTTTTAAAAGTTAAAATTTTATAAAAGAAGTAATACCATATTAATCCAGGACTTCATGAAATGGGTGGTAAGGTTTCTGAAGAAAAGTAGAGTCCTCTGATTTATGAACTGAAAGGAGTCATCAAAGATGTTTCTGTTCAGTACCAATTCTGCTGGCTGTGGATACAGACTGGGATCACAGCTACGAAGCTATTTATGTAGGGAGAACATCTAATAATCAAGAATTGAGCTAGGAAGAGTTTTAGGAATTTGGGAGCTTTTGTCCTGGTCTCTAATGGAAAATGTAATTGAGTGAAGCACTGAAGTTTGAGCTGAAGTCACCCTGACAAGTCCAGCAATAGATTTCCATGGGAGGTACCACCCAGTCGAGCTACAAATTCAAGATGTCCCTGAGATCTTGGCTTCTCCTCATTCATCATTTTCTCCATGTGACCCTACTTGAAGAAGAGGGTCTATAATGGATGGAAACCACAATGAGTTAAAGAACAGTACTTTACAAAACAAAAATCCAAGTCCCTCCAGCCACTCACATGAAGAGAATCATTCTCAGCCAACAACAGTCACCCAGAAGAATGGAACAGGATTGTCCCTAGAACATACCACTGGCTCTAGTACTGGTGTCATCACACTGAGGTTTATCACCTCCCTAAGGAAAAATCAATATTCCACTGTATTTCTGACACTAAACCCAACAGTAGCAGTTACTGTAATTATAAGAATAACAAGATAATAAGAATAACTTACTAAGTAAGTACACACCAATTTCTAGGTGCTATGTTCTGCATATTTTTTGTTTGTTTGTTTGTTTCTGAGACAAGGTCTCAGGCTGGCCCTGAGCTCAGCCTCCATCTCACATCACAGCAATCCTCCTGCCTCTCCTCTCAAGTGCTGAGATTACAGGCATGAGCCACCACGCCCGGCACTGTGGGATGTGGTACTGGTTGCTGCTGGGCGTGAGTCTCCAAACCCAGTATTGTATATGGTTACTGGGGAATCGAACCCGGGTCCTTGCACTTGCAAGACAGGCGCTGGAAACACTGAGCTAACTCCCCGGGCCCCAGTTCTGCATATTTTATACATGATTCGTTAAAGTCTCTCTCAAATCCGATAAGGCAAGAATATTTGTTCCCATTTTACAAACAAGAAGACTTGAGCATGAAGAATGAAACCCAAAGGTGAGTCCAGGGGCCGTGACCTTGGCCACAGAAGGTGCTGCCTCCTGCAGCTAGAGCAGGTCAGAAAGGAACTTCCTCCAGCCGCTCAATTCACCTTCTGTTCCTGGAAACAGAGTCAAGAGGGCCACTGCTATGGTCGCCAATTGACCATGCTGTTCCTGCTGCTTAAAGAACAGGTGAAAAAAAATAGAGGCTGTCTGCTGCTCCACACAGCAGAGTACTCCAGGATGAAATAAAGATAATGATAATTTAGGGTGTCAAAGATTCTCAGATTCAGATATGTGGGAAGGAAGAGAAAATAGCACTAATACATCTAAATACTCACAGATCATGAGTTAGGAATGGCTGACTGCATTGGCCATGACAGTGCAACCTGCATGAATTGTGAAAGGGAACGTGTTGAAACTAAAGGATCAAAGAACACAAGAAGAAAAAGACACGTGGGGCAAACAGCACCCTCCAGCCACGTGGAGCCTCGTGGAGGGAACATACGCCTGGAAACATCATCATGAGCCCTAAGGAAACTGCAGGGCCAGAGGGCACAGAGGTTGTTTTTAATCTTTCTTTCCAAAAGAAAGACTTTGAAACAAAACACAGAATGTAAGAAGGAAAATTAACGGAGCCCAAACCAGTACACTTTGATAACAAAAGGAAGAGGTATTAATTATTAATTATTCCAGGAATGGCAGGTAAAACAACCCAGGCAAACTGGGACATGCAGTCACTCTCATCTTTGAGAAAATATTTAAATACTAGAATAAAAGTGTGGTAGAGGAATCTGAATAATGCTGACAGGTGTACATGCATAAATATACATGTATATACACATATATTTACAAGTGTGTAAGAAGAAAAGAGTCTCATAAGGAGAATGTACTGGGAAACTGGTTCATGTAATCCTGGAAATGATCATAAAATTTGCACATCGGCAAGTTATGGAAGTACAAAAGGCTTTAATTCCCCAAATACTGGACATTTCCACCTGAAAATCAGATCATTTGATAGAGGCCAGATTTAACTTCCTTGCTTAGAGTTTCACTCCTCGGAAAGTAAAGAAAATGAAAGAGAAATAGCTTCTTTGAACATAATTCTCCTCAATAATGGCCTCCAAGAAGAGAGAGGTAGAGTGCCTCAGGCCAGAATGGCTAAAGAGGGAAGAGAAATCTGAGAAAATGAAAAGCAGACAACACACAGTCTCGGCAAGCTCAAGACTAAAACGACATAAGAATAAAGACACACAAATCAGATTGTGTAACAAAGCTATGAAGAAGACTCTCTGTGGAACGAGATGGCAGACATTCTCAGGTGTGTCCACCCCGACAGGGCTGACCCACAGGATGAGCACAGAAAGCAGATGAGCCAAGGGGTTCTGGAATGACAAGACAGCACTTCGCTTCCTACTCTTTCTCGGTAGAAATGCTGCATGGGCCACACGGAAGAGGGATGATTTTATCGGTGTACATCAAGCTGTGCCCCAAATAAAAAGTTCAAACTTTGAGGAAAATATGACAAACTGAATACTGTTTAGAGAGCAATGAAGGATATGAAGAGTGTCGTTAGTGAGGCTTTACACTGGAGAAGAAATCCCAAGAAAGAAGATGGTCCTAGCCTTAAGAGTCTTTCTGAAGCCAGGGATATAGCTCAGTGGCACTGTGTCCACTTGGAAGATGCAAGGTCCTGAGTTAAATCCCTAGTCCTGGGGGTAAAAAACTAAAAAGACTCTTTCTGAAGGAATAGAATTACTTTATAGGCACCTGAAAACAAAATTCAAAGGTCAAGTTTTGACTTTATAGACAGCCACTCATGCTGAAGGTTAGCATTCTCTCCGAAGTGATTTAAATGTATAGCATAGCATTTTTCAGCAGAGGCTGAAAAGAACATTTTATAGAGAACTGGTGTTGCCTGAAATATTCTCTGGGAAGAAAATAGACTATGGGTATGAATCAGGGAATAATGAAGATATTTTAGAAGTGATCAGAACATTCATCAGTTAGCTAGCCTTGGTGATATCAGCCCTAGATTTCTACCTTCTTACTTCAAGTGGAAAGTCAGACTCTATGAGTCACTCTCCCTAGCAGGGAAATTCTTTGATTTTTTGGAACTACAATATCATAGTGATCAAGACCCTAGCCATGGGAGTCCACAGTGCAGCTTTGTGACCTTGGAGAAGTTACTTAGCCTCTCCCTGTGTGTCTGTATTCTCAGGTCCAAGCTAAGGATAATAGCAGTGACCACCTTCTAATGCTGTTAAGAGAAACAAGGGAGATAATTATGCAAAGTGAGTCAATGTCTAACATGTAATAAGTATTCAGTAAATTTTAACTCTTACTATTAATTAAATTAATTACTGAGTCTGGGCGAAGGAGTATCTATAAATAGCCAATTTCACTGTAGTTTGCCTATATGTTGAGAATAACTGTAAGTACAATCAATTTATATTCCAAGTTGTGCATTTATGCTAATGTGGGTTTGAACTATAAAATGTCTAGGGCACCGAGCCCTGATGTGAGATCTGGATTTCTCATTTGGCAGACCACAAGCAGTTTATGGTGACTGAGTAGCTTCAGCTTTCAGGGTTGATGGCCAGCCAGCCTCTTGGAGAAGCCGTACAGAGATTACCTTCATGTGTGGAAGAGGACATCTTAGAATAGGATGGCTACTATTGTTTTCTCAACTTCTTAGCATCCAGTGGATTGGAGAATTATTTTGACTAAATCCTATTAAATACATTACATAGAGAAAAGGTTTAATGCATTTTTAAGCATAGGTCATAGGCATTTTGATGATTTTCAGATCTCGAACATCTTTTTAAACTAGGTTAGAAGAGTCTCCGGTACACTAAGTGATGTTAGTTGTTTTCTCATTGCTGAGACATGCAAAGTGAAAAGGGAAAAGGTTTGTGCAGCCCACAGTTTGTAGAGGTTTCAGTCTATAATCAGTGAGCTCTCAGGCAGTGTGACATGGCAGAGGAGCTAGCTCACGGTGGATAACAGGAGGTAGCAAAGCAACAAGGAAACCTTACCAGCATCTTTCTGCCCTTATATATTATTCCAGTCTACTGGGATTAGGGTTGCACCAAACCAGTCAGTGGTCTGATTTACTTATCACACCCTTAATCCCAGCATCATACACTATAGATTCAGCCACCTCTGAAAAAGCCACCTGTGACTGCTTGAGACTTTTGAGGGATCTAGATTTAAATCATAACAAATGAATACATGAAACAGAATTATACGATGTTCTATGACAGCAGAATGTTTTAAAACCATAGTAAGACTACCCTAAAATAAAGAGTGATATCTTACTGACAAGATATTTATGTGGGAACATCCTAGAGATTTTAAGAGGGGTATTTATCTGGCCATGTTCTGGAGTGTGTGTGTGTGTGTGTGTGTGTGTGTGTGTGTGTGTGTGTGCGCGCATGCATGCGCATGTGTGTGTGTGTGATAGTCTATTGCTTCTAGGACCATGATTGTTGCTTTTGTGAATTCTAGCGTGGGTCCTGGCTGGGGAGGATGAGTGTGTGCAGAGCACAATGCAGACCCTGGAGGTTTCTGAAATTCTTCCAATTTTATTCAGGCTTCAGTGTGTTTTATAGCAAGGGGTCACAGGGCATGGTAAAGACTGGGAAGAGGGGAGGGCCCATTGGTCTAACCTAGGGTCTTGCCCAATAAGTGAATTCTGTGAGCAGGGAGTTTACATGGCATGAGCTATGAGGGAGGTGAGGCCATGGGTGAGAGACAAAAGGGGTGGAGGTGTCAAGAAGGCCACTGACAAGGCTCATTGCATGGGCGCGAGTATGCTCAAGCCCCTAAGTGTCTCCGAGTCTGTAGGGAGACTAGTCTCAATCTTTCAGGCTCAGGAAACAAGCCCCAGCTTCAACCATTCAATACGGTTCACTGGCCCCAGCCAAACTTGAACGTCTCCCTTACATGATGAGCAAAAGAACTCGAGACTAAACCAAGCCCAAGAGAACATGGGCGAGCCTGAGAGAATGTGACTGTGAGACGTGGGAGGCTGTTGCCACTGCAGCACTGCACCCTGCTATACAGTAAACATTTTAAATAAGTACAAGGGTTGCAATCTAAAGTGACAATTAAAAAGTATAATCAATACATAAACACAACTGTTTATTATTATTATCTAGTTTCATGCATATAATTGTATATTGCATGTTTTTATACAACTGGCTGAGGGTTTGCTTGCACCAGCATCAACACAAACATATGGAGGTATGCCATGCTATGACATTACAACTATGACATCAGTAGGTGACAAAAGTTTTTCAGCTCTAGTTTTACTCTCATAGGATCACATTTGTATATGAAGTCCATCACTGACTAACATGTCATTATTCGGAACATGACCATACAAATAGAAGTATTTGGAGGTAAAAGAGGTTTAATAATTTTATTATTGCTTACTAATATAACAATGACTGTAGGAATATTCATGCCATGAAATGTAAAAATATTTTACCTATCTTAACTCAGTCATTCTGAGTCCTTGAATTTTCTGATGATGCCATGCTGGATAGTTTCTTATCTGGTGCTTTTTGGTAGATGTTACTATCCTTATCACTATCACTCTTATAAAAGGATTACTCCAGTGGTACCATAAACTTGACTTCAGTGACCTCCCCTGACTAAGGAGAGCCAAGTGTGCAAGTCCCTTTGTGCCAACAGTTTCAGTGAAAGAAGGTTGGTAGCTCAATATCAATCCTAAAAGAAACATTTGTAACAAGAACTCAACAAAAACTACAAATCATTTGGTCCTAAATATTTTTCAGAACACCACTGACTTTGCTTCCTCTCTTCTTAATCTTAAGGATGGTTATATGACTTTATGTCCCCACATAAAATGACATGTCATTTGCAGATAGTCTTGGAAGCCAGCAGGTCATCAATTCTAGCCCCCCTGCCACTGCTAAAGAGAACTCCAACAGCATGAATTCTAAAATGGTAACACGATAGTGTTTCAGAGCTCAAGGCTCTGAGTCAATGAGTGCAAATATATAAATTTGAGTTGAAGCATGAGCAGCTGTGTTGCTTAAAATCACTGATAATTTGGTATTGTTTATTATACAATGTAATCTTGTCTATTCTGATTGATTATATCTACTCTATTGTCTCAAGTATTGGTGGGAAAGTGAACTAGTGTAATCACTATGGAAATAAGTAGGGAGGTTACTCAAAAAACCAAAATTGGAAAATCATTTGACCCACTCATTCTCCTTCTAGATATCTTCCTGAAAGAGTTCAAGATATACAGTGATGTATGCATATCCATATGTACCATACAGCAGCACAATTCATAACAGCTGAATCTTGCAAGCAGCTCATAATGTCCATTCACAGACAAATAGATGAAGAAAATGAGGCACACAATGGATGATACACAATGGAGTCTACACTGCCATAAAGGAAGACATTTATGTCATCTCTAGGAAAATGGATGTACTTTGAGACTGTAATGTTAAGTAAAATAAGTCAGCCACACAAGCTTAAATATCACATGGTTTCTCCTATATGAGAAATCCAAAGTAAAAATAAAGAACAAAAAAATAATAGAAAATAGGAAGATAGATTTTTCTCAAGTAGGAAGAGGATGAGGAAATGGAAGGAAGAATAGAAAGAAGGAAGGGATAAAAAGAAGTTGAGATGTTTTATGTACATGTAGCAAGAGCATACAAAGACTGTAAACATTGTGCACCACAAACACATATCAAACAGAGGAAGCAGGTCAAGAGGTGAGCAGAGCGTGCAGGAAAGGGAGGCAAATGGAATGTAAAAATGAATTAAGATATGTATGTACATGTACCACCTCCCAGGAGGAATGTAAATATTTTGTGCTACAACATCACTAATAAACTAAGTTTTTTAAAAAGTTGCTCCACAACCTCAAGTTGAATACTAATATCTTGCTAATCTATATGAAGAATTTGCCAGAATTAACATTAAAACTATAGAGAGACAATAAATTCTAATAGGAAAAAATTAACTAGCTGTTATGAGCTCTAACTCTGAGCCCAGCTCTGTCTGGCACTGTATTTCTTTGAACTCTAATTTCTCTATGAAATGAAAAAGTGAGACAAGATAACTTTTAAGTCCATTGAAATGTAAAAATCTACTTGATTTTATTGAAAACCTTCAAGTGAAACAAACACAGGGCACACTGATAGTTTAAACCAGTTCTTTTCAAACGTTATTAAGCAGTTTCAGTCTCCAGAGATCTTCAAAGCTGGGCTCAGATACAGTAGTCCTGGGCTGAGCTAGAGTTTCCGTGTTTAGTTTCTCAGGTGGCTGAAGGGGCCACATCCCACCTGGAGGGAATGTAGCCTCCTTTATTCAGGAGGGAAGACCATGTACTCCAGTGAGAAATAGCTAAATTGTAAGGCAACCGTGAAAAGAGGACAAGATGGCTTTCTTAGAGAGATTAAAACATTAAATTTTCATTCCTCAACAAAACAATTAACCCATAATGATATAAATTATTTGCTCTTGATTTTAGGAAAACCTCATTAAGGGAATCAGTGCTTTAGCCACTTCATCACATAATGAAGGAACAGGACACTCATTCCAGTGTCATCTGAAGGTCAAGAACGAAGCAGGAGGCAGCACTGAGGGCCCTGACAGACTGTGTGTCTCTCTGACCCTCCTCCAGTTGCTTCCTCAACTCATTCTGCGAGAACTCAGAATAGGAGAGAGAGGTCAGTTTGCAGTCACCTAGGTACCCTAAAACAGGGCCTGAGATCCACTCTCAGTTGTGCAGCCCCCAAATCTTCCGAACAACTGAAAATGTGCTCAGATTAGTAATCTCATGGATATTCTTCTAACTCACTAAACACGATGTGAGAAGGGAGAGAAAATGACTGCTGTCTCAAGAAAATCTAAATTTGCCAAAGACAAGTTATTCCAATTCAAATGATCTTTCCCAAATGAGTTGCAATGTGTTGTGTTCATATACCAACTCCTTATTATGAATAAAATCATTATACACTACAAATATGTACTAATAAAAATGTAAACATTAAAACCAAAAGCAAAAGAGACTCTATGAAGTAGCAGAGCCTACAGCTGTTTTAAACAACAGTTTACAGATACAGGACTCTTCCACGGGCTTCTGACTGGCTGCACAGACCGGACCTAACTACACCTCTGACCTCACAGTAGCGCAAGACCTTGTTTATTTGGTGTGACTGAGTTTCTAGAGCCCAGTTAGCATTATGGTCGGCATTTACCGTATTTGTCACAAGGTGAAGTCCATTGGAATCTCATTATTCATGGGTTTCATGGCTTTGAATTTACCTACTACTTGCAATGTATTTAAATCTCACAATCATTACTTGAGGCACTTTCTCAGTCACGTGGACATGTGCACCTCAGGGGAAAAAAAAAAAAAAACTTGAGTCACCCAACTGTATTGGTAATTTTGTTGTTTAACACGACATTCAAGCACAGTGCAGAAGTGCTGTCCAGGGTTCAAGAACTCAAGAGTCCACGGAGAAAATACAGTAGCAGATAAGCTCTATTCAGTCATGAGCTGCAATGCTGCTGGTCATGAGTACATTGTTGATAAACCAACACTACATTTTTTTCTTCCAGAGTTTTGATACAAAGTCTTGCTTTATAGTCCAAGCTGACCTTGGACTTTCTATGGGTCCTGAGCTAGTCTCAAGCTCCTGATCACCTGCCTCAACCTAGTGAGTGCTGAGACTGCAGTCACCATGCCCTGTTTACCTACAATCTTTTTTTATTTATTTATTTATTTTTTTTAGGTTTTTTGAGAAAGGGTCTCACTTTGTGGTTCAGGCTGGCCCTGAGCTCAGCCTCCAACTCACATCACAGCAATCCTCCTGCCTCTGCCTCCCGAGTGCTGGGATTACAGGCGTGAGCCACCACGCCCGGCACTGTGGTATGTGGATACTGGTTGCTGCTGGGCATGAGTCTCCACGCCCAGTATGGTATGTGGTTACCGAGGATTGAACCCGGGTCTTTGAGCTTTTAAGACAGGCGCCCAAACCACTGAGCTAACTTCCGGCCCTACCTGAATCTTTTATGTGCCTGTAAAACACACAGGCAACAGGAAATACAAAGGCTCTGAGGCCCCTTGAATTGTTCCCAACGAAACCTTCCTCAGGACACGAGACAGCTGCCATCCAGCCTCCCAGAGCCTCAAATAAGATAAGTGAGACAGACACTGTACCATTCCCTGAAGGTAGTTCCCCATGTTCTCCTCAGAACTGGCCTCCAGTTGCCGAGTGTGATAACTGGTTTGACAGCACACCCATTAGTGGCTTCTTTGCCTTCCTGTCTCACTTTCTACATCACTTTCCTAGGGCCACTTCCCAGGGAAGCTACTTTCACCCAGGTCTTGGTCTCTGGCTCTGCTATAGAGAAATCCAAACCAAGATGCACATTGACCTCCAGGTTGTATCCCAATTGAGGTAATTCAGTAGCATCCAATAGGATGATGCCCTGCACCAAGTTCAGTTACAGACATCCCATGACATACTCGCTGCCAGTGACACGAGGTGAGCCCATCACATGGCTCCAGATGCTCACATTGGGGACCCACCTGTGGATAAATCCCTTTGTGACCCCGCTGAGCTGCTGAAGAATCCGACGAGGGAGCTCCACCAGAACCTGCCACATGGCCTGTGCTCCAGTGTCAGTTGCTCTGTGAGTGAATACACAGGAGACTTTCAACCTCCCTTTGTGAGTAGTGTACAGCCAGGGTGAAGTTTATACAAACTGAGCTTAAGAAGTCACTCTAATGTTGGCATAGTGGGTGGGTAAGAGGGAAGATAAACGTTGTTTTCCAGTTGACTGAGAGAAAGAAGGATTTATTTTGATATTTTAATCGAAATATATTTGGAAGCCACAGGGGAAGGAGAATGAGAACATACCAGAAGAAAAGCCCACATCTACCCCCACCAGCCACTTGTCACTCTTGGCCCAAGGCTCTGTAAATAAACTTGGAGAACAAAAGTCCAGTCAGGGCAGGGATGGAGGAGCAGGGAATTCAGCCCCCTCCAGGCTGCTGATGGGCAGCTCAGTAGCAGACAGCATCCTGTGTGAGGGGAAACCACCAGCAGGAAGCAGCCCCTGTCTGTAGGATTTTCTAAGATATTTATATTCCCCCCTGTGGCCAGAAAACATAATTGATGTAACTTGGATGAAATTGTAATTATACGGGGTTTTAATGATTTAAATTGCTGTGGGTGGAGAGGGGAAGGCAGTATGAAGGGACCAAAGGTTTGCCCAAGTATAGCTGCCTGCTTCCCCTCTCCTAGAAAAGCTGGATTCCGGAGAAAGGTCTCAAAGTTCATGGTTTAAGGTAGAGAGAGCCATGTAATTCTAGCTACTGGTTACAGCCGTGGCTTTGTCAATAGTCAGCCTCACCACAACAGGGCAATGAGTGTACAGATCTGGAGTTGATCATCCTGCCATAAAGAAGATTATAGGAAACTGTTATCTCCTCACTCTCCATGTTTCAGTTGCCATTTCTTCTGATCTTCCTTCTCTCCAGGGCCACTGTTTACTTCTCTCTCATCTTCTACAGTGCTTTCCCTCATCAGGAGCTGCAGTGGAGGAGGCTTCTCTGTTCTGATGAGAATAAACTCACTGTCATCTTGTATACTGTGAGAGGAAGGCTAGATTGGCCTCAATGTGGAGTTCTAGAAGGAACTGCAGTGAAGCTCTCACCTAGTGAAGATTCTGCTGAGCCCTTCCCGGCCCAGGCAAGAGGGGTTAGCAAGGTCATAATAACACTTCCCAGGAAACTCAAAAGACCTTTGTTTTTATTACAATATGATATTATTCAGGAACCTACAACATCCAAGTGCTCAGAGTGGTGGGTGCTCTGCAAGAGAGATGGCTGAGTCTACCATACAGCAACAAAGTGTGTTTTTCCTTTGTTCAACCACTTATTGAGAACTAACCACTGAGGCAAATTCCTTGAGCATATGATAGGGATCTGATCCTCCCCAGGTCATCCACCACTTAGAAGAAGACAAGATGTAGGCACGAATAACGCAACACAAGAAGGTTCCCTGATAAAGACCATGGCTTCAACTAGGGACTCACCAAGGTCACAGACAACATTTGAACTTGGACTTGGAGGATGAGTAGGATTTTCGTATGAAAATATAAAGGATTCTAGGTAAAGCAAAGAGAAGTAGAAATAGACTAGTGAGGACATTCAAGAAGAAATATTTAATTTTCTCTAAAGCATATGGTAAGACTAAAAGAGTTAGATTAGGGATACACTTTTATCTTAGAGGTAATGGGAGGTGATGAATGTCCACGCGCCTGGTTCAGTGTCTTCCTTGGAAAATGAGAGCCCCTCCCTGCAAGACATAGGAGTCATTTCCAGCTGGCTCTAATTCCCAGTCCAAGGCCTGTTCAGTGTGTGGGCAATTTCACAGTCAGAACTGAGCCTTGAGACAATTAGGGTGACAGCAGGACAAAGACAGGATGACAGAGGCAGAAGATGTGGGCATGGAAGCCAGGAAAGGAGAGCTGGGCACCTGAACAGAGCTCTTGGCAGTGAAAATGCGAAGGAAGGTAGGAGACCAAGGGTAATTATGGAGGGAAAATTTGCAGGATGAGATGACTGTTTGGATGTGTGGGCTGTGGCCACCAGAGGGGAAGAGTAAATCCCAGGTTGCAAACCCAAGTAACCGGGAGCCCTTTTATGGACAAAGGAAGCTGCCCACTCCTTTCTCAGCTTCTGGCAATGCATCTTCCCACCTCCCTGCTACCAGAGCACTGCCCTGGTACCCAGGCCCCACATCAGGGATCCACACAGGGCTCTTGTTCCTCGACATGTGACAGTTTGCACTGTCAGCCACGCTTCCTCTCCTCACTATCCTCCTGCTCAGATTTCCTGTCTGAGTAAGCTTTCATTTCTGACTATTTATCCCTTAGACCCTGAAAAGGCAAGTGTTTTCTAAGCTTATATTTTTGTGCATTAGTAACATAAAGCAGAAACCCAGTTCAAACAATCCAAGTGTAAAAGAGAATTGAGTGCTCCCCAAATTTAAAGTTAGCTTTTGAAACAGGTTCTAACTTGCTATTCTCTCTGTTTCTCTGTCTGTCTCTCCCTCTCTTTATCTCTTTTCCTCTCCCTCTCTTTCTCTCTCTCGCTCTCTCTCTCTCTCCATTTCTCTCCCTCTCTTTCTCTCTCTCTCCATTTCTCTCTCCCTTTCTCTTCCTCTCTTCCTCTCTCTCTCCCTGTCTCTGTGTCTCGCTCTCTCTCCCTTTATTTCTCTCCCTCTCTTTTTCTCTCTCTCTCCTTCTCTCTCTCTCCCTCTGTCTCTCTCCCTCCATCCACCCCCCCGCACCATGCACACCTCGCTCTTCCCCTTTTGACTCCATTAGCTTTGCTCCTAAGAAGACTCCATTGGTCAGATGATCTCTAGTAGTTCTGTGGCCTCCTGGATTGTTTGTCCCAGTGGAAGTTAAAGATCTAATGTTTCCAATGAAAGTGCTGGAACTGAGTTTTGTTAGATCCAACTGCACCAGGTACATTCCCATACCAATCACTGTGCCTGGAGCAACAGAAGGTGCTGATTGGTCAGCGTGGCTGGCAAGTAGGCAGGATTGAGCTTACCCAAGTCACACGAATGAAGAGTTGGAAGGAAGAGAACCTGGGTTCAGTTCCCAGCACCAAAAGGAAAGAAAAATGTAAGCTTGTGTCACTGTCCACTGACACTAGAAGTCACTTGCCAGTGAATCTCTGAGCCTGAGTACAGAAACCAAGCTTTTCAGAGATGGTGGGCTACTTGGGAAATGTCCAGGACCTCCATAAGTACTGTCACTAAATACACACCAGCTCTCCCTAGCACAGATTCTCCAGGCCATAATTTTTCTTTTTCTTTCTACATAACCACACTAAGTACCACCCAGTAGTCTAAATAATACATGACAGTCCATACAGCCAATGGAAAGGACTCACACCTCTGAGGACCAAATTGTTCCTATTGATTAAAAAAACCCACTCAAGTGAAATATTACAGTACTAAAGGAGGATGTGTTACTGTATCCTCTTGCAATATTTATCAAGCTACTGTGTTTAACAGCCTGATTTAATTGAGGCAATTATCTACTAACTAGCAATAATGATAAAGATTGCCCCAGCCCCACATCAATTAATCTGCCATTGTCCCCAAAACAACCTATATCTGGAGTGACTTCTGCAACATCTCTGAAAGAAAAATCCCCTTCTGTACAAGACTCTGTAAATAATGTGAAGAGGGCAAAAATAGGAGAGAATCAGAAAAAACACATTTTTAAATTAAAAATTTAATATTATATTAAAGGACCATTTGAGAATCTTACACAACATAATATTAGATGCACTACCTTTTTTCCCCCAATTAGTTCAATATTTCCAGTAGCTATTTTGTTTGTTGTTTTTTTAACCCATTTATTCCAAACATACACCAGAAGAAAAGGCTGCATCCATCTGTGAACAAGTAAAGTTGAAAAGAAAGACTTTATAGTTGGTCATAAAGAGTGAGCCCAGTAACGGATCATATTTTTGTTGAAAAAGCATTAACCGATAGGTAGAGGGCAACCTGAACAAGACCATAAAGCAGAGCGATGGGGACAGAGTGAGCCTGGTCCCAATTCCCAGAACAAAAGGGCCCTTGTGCTGAGAGCATGACCTGTTAGCTGGGTATCCCATCCTCTGGAAAATATGAGTTTTGTTCTCAGAGCCTGAAAAAATAACACTACTTTAAACCACAAACTCTTTTGACGTGTGTCATTACTAAAATATACACACATTCCATAAACATATCAGCAATCAGGAAATGGGACAAAGATGATCTGATTTGGAAGGTAGAATCTGAAACTTTAAGTGATTTAAGGTCACGAGACCATCCAATGTATGTACACAACCTGCCTTAGACTTAATCACTTAGTATCCTGTGACAATGCTCTTTTTACATGGACATAAATTGGCATTGGTAATTGTAAAATCCCAGAAGTGAAAAGAATTTCCTAACAAATAAATCCCTTAAGATACCAAAAAGAAAATTCTTCTAGCTCAAATGAGAAAAAAATGATTTTGGCAAAAGTGTGTTTTGTTAATTTCCCTGAGAAATTGAACGATACTGTCAATAAACAAGGTGCATTCTGTTTTACTATAAAATATCTTTGAAGAACATACTAAAAAATGTCATCTTGCTTACTTCATTATTAAAATAGTATTGTAGAATATTCTCATCATCTCAAAATAAAACCCAAGGTTAACTTTTTAGCTTTTTCTCAGTCTCTCTTAATGACAAACAGAAAAGAGAATGTAGCTTTAAAGAGGTCATAGACATTTCTTTTTTTTATGGACAGTGAGTAGCCACAGCTGGAAGAATATGATGCGGCAGATCAAAGTCTTCCCCCAGTGGTTGTGTTGTGACTTCCTCTTTGCGACACTGCCATTCTGCAACTGTTTCATAATGGTTCCAATGTGCTGTCCCACAAAAATAGCAGGTAAAGCACAGGCTGGTTTTATGCAGCTGTTGAGAAGAGAATTGGAATTGCAAAACCCTGATACTTCCTATGTCATTAATTTTTTACTAAGGGTCAAAAAGTTCATTGGCACATGTAGCTTCTGTTTGCATAGTTATTAAAATGTTGCTGTCATTTTTCTCATAGAATGATGGAACTAGATATGACGGCCCTGGAGATCTCTGACCTTCATCTTGCAAATATAAAAATGGAGACCTGAAATTTGAAAAATAAAGGAAGAAAGATCATAGAACAGCCCACTGTCGCACAATACACAAAACTCAGTCCCTGGACCCATCACTGTTGCTCTCTTTTATGAAAAGGAAATAACTTCGAAGATGTTGGAATAAGCATGTATTTCCATGTACCAAAGCTGCTAGTAGAGTGTGGAAAATCAGGTATGTGGACAACAATTCTCTTTTTAAGTACGTAGGAACATTTTACAGCACAGCATTGGGATCTAGTTAAAGAGACCATCCATGAAAGTCATTGCAAGCTTATAAAATTTTTAAGACCTGTTCAAAAGGATATTCTGATAAGAGTAGTCAAGGGCTCCATAATCTCTGCCCCTCCAACAGCAATGATCACATTTTAAAATTGCTTTATAGGGTAGTAGAGAGACCTGGTGGATAACACTTAATGACCACTAGACATTCCCTCCTGTCTTTCTGTTGGCCTTTCTGTCTATTTCCTTACAAACTACGGTCATTGCCATTCTCAAGCTTTCTTATACTCAGGATTCCATTTCATAGCAGAAACTAATGCAGAATTTAGAAATGTCTATACATGGCA
Organism: Petromus typicus; assembly: GCA_004026965.1. NCBI lineage: Eukaryota > Metazoa > Chordata > Mammalia > Rodentia > Petromuridae > Petromus > Petromus typicus. Next base: position 10,303 of record PVIR01005093.1, on the reverse strand, counting down.
CACAAGTTTGACAAATAAAGACCTAATAACCTAAACTGTCCACTTCTCAGTATCTGCTCTGTACCCAGGACTGCATAACACACTACAAGTAATTTTAAAAAGAAGAATCACCTTCAACTCTTTTTAAACTGTTGTCAGTGGAAGGAAGTGCTAAAAGCTATAAAAGAAAGATATTTGTATTGGGAAAAGGAACAACACTAAGAGATCATCTGGTAGCTTCAGAGTAGCTATGTACAAGAGGCCCCGAAATTGAATAGTTTTTTTTAAATGATGACATTCACTGTGCTCCTGAATCTGCAACTCAGTTGGGACTCGGTGGAGATGATGACTTGTTTCTTCCTCGTTCAACAGCTGCCCAGCAACCCTGGAACTGGACGCACTTGCAGGTGCTCACACATGTTTCTGGAGATTGAAGCTCGTTGCTTGAGACATCACCTGTGACTGTTGGAAAGAACACCTCTCTGTGGTATGTCCATGCTACCTGGGCTGCCTTATCACTTGGCTGAGGGATCAAAGTAGATTTTCTGCGTATGGGGAGAGACAGGGAGAAAGAAAAGAGGGAGGTGGAAATGAAGAGAGAGGAGGAAGAGGAGGACAGAGAGAACTATACTGGTTATTGTCTTCGTGGGTTTGTTTTTTGTTGTTGTTTTGTTTTGTTTTGGTTTGTTTTTTTGTACCAGGGATCAAACTGAGGACATTGTGCTTTCAAGGCAGGCACGGTGCCACTGAGCTAAATCCCTGGCCCTGACCACTTTTATGACCCAGCTGCAGAAGTAACACCGCCTCACTTTTACCATGTTCTATTCACCTAAGAATACCATGGTTCTCCACACCACCTGATGGAGAAAAGTAAGGTTTTATACTTTTTAAAACCTTTGTGATGCTAGTTATCAAAGCCAGTACCCCAACCACACTAGGCAGCAGCTAGTTTTAGAGTTTGTATGCAGGGAATGGAATTTGTGTGTGTGTGTGTGTGTGCCTATTTTGAGGAAAGTAAAACCTACCACAGGGGATAATTTTTGAACTACAGATAGAAGGAAAAACATGCCTTTCCTGGTAAAGAAAGGAATGTTTTGACAGAAGAAACTAAACAGGGAGATGATAATGCATACATGTCTGATCATAAATAATATTATTAAAACATATTATTTCAGAACCATTTCTTCATTAAAGTAAGAAGGATAGCAACAAAATGTTATGAATCAGACATTGTAAAAAAGAATTTTTTATTTAATCCTCATAATAACCCCCAGGAGTAATTATAGCTTCATTTTATTTAGGAGAAAACTGGATTTCTAAAATGTTTAACTAGTTACATCTTCATTATGAGGAATCCATCACCACTCTCAAATTTCAAAGCTCAGAGTGTTAACAGTAAGCTAGTTTAGAAATGAAATGAGAACTAAATCTGAACTGAAAACTGAGAGCTTTTATGTTGAGGAATTGCCAGCTGGCAAGCAGATAAACCTTCAAATCTCCATTTTTTTAAGTAACTGTAAGTGCTGAAATAGATCTTGTGATCAAGAAGACTCTCCTTCAAGCAGTAATCCAGGGACCTATGGCCCCTCTTCTTTGCAGCCCCACTATCTGCCACAGTCCTTCCATGGTTGTCCTCACAGGAAAGAGATAGGAGATTTGTATACCCTTCATTTCCACTCACATCCTATTGGCTGAGCACAGTCACATGGCCATCCCTGCTGCAAATGAGGCTGGGAAATGTGTCTCTGCCATTCCTGCTTTGTGATCAAAGCTATTCTCACAGAACTGTGTCATATGCTTATGTAGAAAGATTTTACAGAAGTATGTAACTAATTCATCCACCTTTTTAATTATTTCCCCTCATACAAGATTTAGAAACTCTTAGGCATGTAATCTAAACACAGATTCATCAATAATTATTTCTTATGTTTTTGTTTTGTTTTGATTTTTGAGACAAGGTCTTGCTTTGTAGTTCAGGCTGGCCCAGAGCTCACTCTGCAGCCCAGGCAAGCCTTAAACTCCCAACAATCCTCCTGCCTCTACCTCCCTAGTGCTGGGATTACAGGCATGAGCCACCACACCTGGCACTGGGGTATGCGATATTGATTCCAGCATTGTTGTATGTGGTTACTGGGGACTGAACTCAGGACCTTGTGCTTGTAAGGCAGACACCAGAACCAGTGAGCTAAATCCCCGGTTGTCCTATGTTTGTTTTTCAGTAAGGTAATAATAGTCCAGGGAAGAGTTACAGGCTGATTTAGCTATTGCCAAATAAGTAAGTGAATAAAGCTTTTGGATTTTTTCATTAAAGAAACTCAGTAAGTAAGAATTAACAACAATTAAAGGCATAGTCCCATGTAAATGATATTAAAAGCATCCACTATTTTGGATTTCAATTACTTACACATGTATCTACCTTGACCACCTTTACCAGGACCTTCCATGTCTGCCCCACACAAACATTAACTTCCTTCTGAGATACAACTGCCCCTGGTTCTTTGAATAGACTCATGCCTGTCTCAAGATCCATACACTGAATAAAAGATTTCCAAGCAGAGAAACCAGCTAGAACTTTTCTGGTAGAATTTACAAGGAAAAAATAATCAACCCACATGACTGTGTAGTTTAAAAGTGTATATTCATGCTGTGGAGCCAATTTTCAAACTTTGTAGTCCCATTTGACCCTTTCAGGTAGTCCCTTAGCAGGTATTTATACCTGCTAGGTATAAATATATGAAATAACTAAAAGGATCATAGCACAGAGACATATGTGTACCCATGATTATAGCAGCTCAGTTTGTGATAGTTAACTCCTGGAAACAGCCCAACTGCCCATGCATGGGAGACTGGATAAAGAAAATCTGTTTCTTTTAATAAAATGAAATATTATTCAGCCATAAAGAATGATAAATTTGAGTCATTTATACTCAAATGGATGTACCTTGAGAACATACTCACAAGTGAAATAAATAGAACACAGATGTGTAAATATTACATCTTTTCTCTGGTATGAAAAGCTAAAGGTGTAAATTAATACCAAAATGTATGATAGGTGATGTGAAATAGGAAAAAAAACATGTAAAAGGAAAAGGAAAGGGCAGGTAGAGAAATGTAAAGAAGGGAAAGAAAAAAATTGATACTTAAAAAGGAAACAAAGCTTATGTATGTAGGGGATGGGGTTTGTAGGGAGGGCAGGGGAAAGGAGAATGTGAGAATCAAGATGTATCATGTACAGGTACAAATTCTCAATGTTGAATGTGATCATGATGTTTGTACAAAATTTACCAGTAAAGGCAATTTAAAAAAGAAAAGAAACCTGAAATACTATCCAAGACCAAATGATAGGCTTAATAGAAGAGTCAGAGCCCATTAATGATTCTAAAACTGAAACCTTGTAAAAATTAATTTCAGGTTAGCAAATTTGAAGCAAGCAGAAAGACTTCCAGATAAATTCACACAAAGAAAGAACATATTACCAGAACTGGTAAAGCTGAGAATTGTTGCTCTTTACCCATATCCCACCCATGCTAACATGGGCATTAAGCAGAAGCACTAAATTATAATAGGCTAGATTTGGACCAAGTATTTAGAACTTTGAGGATGATTTATTAATGAGCACAGAAAACAATAAGAAAGCCTGGGTTCTACTTCATAAGAACCCCTAAGGGAGAGACAAAACACACCTGGGTTGATCTGTTTAAACTGCACTTGTGAATATATCATGCTCTGGTTCAAGCTGGAATCAGATGAAATGATCCTAAAACTGCTAATGTCTCTGGTGGCCACATTTTCACTTGAGACCATCCTTTCCCAAAAAACTCGCTGCCTGGGCTGGGGATTTAGCTCAGTGGTTCTGGAGCCTGTCTTGCAAGTGCAAGGGCCCGGGTTCGATCCCCAGTAACCACATACAACAATGCTGAGCATGGAAACCCACGCCCACCAGCAATCAGTACCACATACCACAGTGCCAGGCATGGTGGCTCAAGCCTGTAATCCCAACACTCAGGAGGACTGCTGAATTAGAAGCTGTGTTCAGGACCAGCCTGAACTACAAAGTGAGACCCTATCTGAAAAAACTGAAAAAAAAAAAAGGAAAAACTCACTGCCCTTCTCCTCTTGAAGAAGGCTGCTATAGACTGAATGTGCTCTCCTTGCCCCCAAAATTCATAAATTGAAACCCTAATCCCTGGTTCAAAGCATTTAGCAGTGAGGCTTTTGAAAAATAATTAATTTTAAGGGTGAAGCCCTTGTGGATAGGAACAGTATCCTTTTAGGAAGATATATGAACAAGAGAGGCTGCTCTGATATGAGAATGTACATCAAGACAATATGTGCCTGCAGACCAGGAAGAAAATCTCAGGCTACTTAACTTTCAGAACTGTGAGGAAAAAATACAATTTAAGGCCCCAGTTGATGTTATCTACGGTAGCTGTAGCAGCCCAAAATGACTAAGAGGCTAAAATCAGTATCACTCTAATGCTAAAAGCAGAGTCTCCACTCCTCCAGTGAGCTCTTGCTTAACACAGAGAAAGTGTGTGTCTCTCACTTCAACTTTGTTTCCAAACCCAGTGAGTTTGGGGTAGAGACAAAGGTGCAGCCAAAATAAGCTCAAAGCATCCTTCAAAACCTCAAGTACGTTCAGCTAAGAATCCAAGTGCAGAAACATAATTATAACCCTACATGCCACTCAAGTACAAATGTATATGTTAGCACTTTCTTTCATGCTTTTCCCCTTCAATGGCTTAGCAACAGGAAAACATTTAATTAATCTTAAAAGCCCCAATATGCTGTGCAGTGTAGAAAAGATCACCAGTAATCCCAAGGTTATTCAATGATCATTTAGATGGAAAATTAAGTCAATTTTGTCAACTTCAAGCACAGAGGCATAGAAGTAATCCCAGCTGTAATCATCTAGTATTATTATTACACTTCCCACCAGGATTTGTTATAATAGCAAAAAGCAGAAAATGGAAACAACTCAAGTGTGAACAATGGGAGGATAGTTGCAATAATCACCATGATAACTAACAACTATGAAGAGTTTATTTTGTCCAGGGACTACACCTATGCAATTTAGATGGTCACCTCATCCAGTCTTCATAATAATCCCAATTTCTCACATTAATTTCTCATCTGAATAACTTGAGACTGACCCAATTAGCTTTCCCAAGGCCAGGACTCCAGCGTCCTGGCTTTTAAGTACCCACAGTATGCCACAAGGTCCATAAATCCTCTCCCACTGGGAGAATTCTCAAGAGAAGAAAAATGCAAAGATAAGAATTCAAAGCTCTAGGAAAGATGCAGATAAATGAAGCAGCTCCCAGCAGGGAAGTGCTCCATTGGAACATTCCAGAAGGGCATAACCAAGCTTAAGGGCAGAGATTGAAGTCTCATCACAACTGCTTTGCCCACTGGCTAGCAGACTTGTGGAGGCCCACAGAGGCCTGGAGTAGAGGGTAACTGCCAGATGCCCCTTTCAGAAAGATGAGTTTCAGAGCAGAGGGAGAATGAGTAGTAGGGCACTCATTGGAGGCCAAGAGAGAGGCTGAAAAGTTATAGCAACAGAACAGGTAAAAGATGGGACAGAGTTAGATGATGCAGTACCGGGCAGCAGGTGCCAAGTTCAGGAGTTGTTTAGGAAGTAGAGTCTGTCAACATGGCAGCCATTGCATGTATGAGGAGAGATCTAATCTGTCTCCCAAAGTCTGACCTAATGACTATGTGAATGGTGTTGAAATAATTAAAACAGAGGGTCATACTCCAAAGACCTACCAACCTCCCACCAAGCATTCCTTCTTACTTCTACACTGAGAGCCAAGCTATTGTAAGAAGCCCATGGGGGACACACTGAAGCCATATCCATGCCTTAGCACCCTCTCTCCCCATCAGACAGTTACTAGGCAATGATACACAGACAATGAGACTCACTTTACAGATGAGGTAGAACTCCCCTCCGTGGTGTCAGTAGAGGCCATGTGGAGATCCTGGACTTCCATTCTTACCCCTCTGGGGCATCTCTACTCTGACTTCGGAGGCCAGAATTTTCACCAACATCCAGTGGTAAGCATAGGTCCACACAGTGTCAGCAGAGGCTACTGGAGGAGCAATAGTGAAACACCTCCTCTTTCCAAGGCAGTGATATCACTCAAGGTCTGCTAGGAGCAGGAATCCACCTCTATCCATCAGTATCATGAGCCCCTCCCTCTCAGGGAGTCTGAAAACCAAGTAGAGAACCTCAGTGTTTGCTGCCACCTGCTAGCTTCAGGCAGTATCAGGCCAAGTTTCTTCTCCAACTTGACTTTAGAAGATATTTATTCCTATCCAAAGTCTCATGATAGAATACCCAAAATGTCTAGAATAAAATTTTTTAAAATCTCATTAAGAATAAAGAAAATATCAGATTAGATGACAAAAGATAGTCCACAGGTGCCAATATTAAGATAACACTGATGTTGAAAAAGTTGTCAATTTGCCACTAAGGAACAACAATGCTACCTGTGCTCTGGTTGGATGACAAAGAAAGGGCTGGTGTTAGAAAATCTCTTCTTGTTATAGAAATGGTGGAATATCCAAAGGCAAAAACTAGAATTTGTAGAATGGCAAAATGGAAGCATTCATCTATTCCCAGTATTTAAAAAGTACCTGCAGACACCAAAAAGCTCATCAATTACTGCCCTGGCCAGAAACAGAATGGGGATTCAGTATGGTGCTTCAGCAGTACCAGCAAACAGTAGGGAACTATGGCATCAAGGTGGAAAATCATCAAAAAATGAAAGAGGGAACATGTGGCTGCTATCTTGATGATGCGTTAGACAACAGGTTGGAGTATGAGGAAGGAAAAAAAAGAATGGTGAACAGATTCCCAGCTCAGGAAACAATAGCTTCCATTCATGGCTCAGAAATTTATGCCTTAATAAGTTCTGTTGGGAGGCTGAAGCAAGAGAATTGAAAAATTTGAGCCAGCCTGAGCAACTTTGCAAAATCACATTTCAAAATGAAAGTAAAAAGGACTGCAACTCAGTGGTAGAGGGCCCCTGGGTTCCACCCACAAAATCAGAAAGAAAAAAGAAAGAGGAAAACAAATTCCACAGGTGATTCTGACTGGAAGGTACATCAAAGGCTGAAACACACAGATCAAGAGCAGTTCACTCCTGGAGAAAAAGAGAAGCAACTGTTTGAAGAATGAGAAGGATAGCTGAGAGAGGACTTTGTTTTGCAAAACAAGAAGGATTTTTCTTGTGCTGCCATGGTACAGGAGAAAAAAAGAGTGATGAAAGGAGAGACTGATAAATGGCAGAGAAAAGCAAAGAAAAAATTGTACCATAAAAGCAAAAACAGGAAACAAAACTTAGGTATATAGGAGGTGGAGAAATGTAGGAAGGGCAAGAAAATGGGAAAAATGAGAATCAAAATGCATCATGTACAGGTACAAATTCTCAATATCGAATGTGATCATAATATATACCTAAAATGTACCAATAAACTCAATGAAGGGGGAAAATAAAATTAAACAGAGAAACTTCACATCGCAAAAGAAAAATCATGCTGAAGCCAACTCTTGGGAGAAGCAGAAAACAGACAGTGACCATTCCAAAATACAAAAACATGGGAGCAGCCTAAGAATTCTGTCCCAATGTGGGCACCCACCTGTCCGTTAGGGAAAGCAGGGATGACAAAGTGCCTTCTACTACTTCAACCACTGCTTCCTCCAAGAATCTCTGTATTTCTATTTATTGTGTGACTAATATCTGCAGCTTTTCTGAGCATTTCACATCATCTGATCATTGCAATCTAGGCTGGCCCATTGCCACCTAACAGCTCAAGGCTCTTTGGAGCAGTTGGGCATAACTGCTCAACCAGGATAAGGGATTTGCTTTCATGCTCAGGGACTCATTCCCTATGAGCTTCAGAGAAGGACCTAGGCCAGAGGCAGTGGAAAAGATGTTCAGGGTTTTTTTCCAGACAACGTAGGTAGCAGATACTTACCCAGTGGCTTCAACAAAAACAATATTCCACCTTCTAGAGTGATTCAAGAAGTCAAATACAGAAAAAAATTTAATGGGGAAAATGAAGATCTGCCTGGCAAGAAAAAAAGGAGGCTGCTGGTTATGACAGCCACCACTGGTAATGTTTATTTTGCTTTTTCTTGGTTGAGCTAGTCTGCAAAGACCAGGCGCACCCAGGCAAGAGACAGTTGCAAAACAAGTGTCTGTACCAGAGACCTACAGGGAGCCGCAAAGATTTTCAACTCTCATTAGCCCCAGTTCTGGATTTCTTTTCCTTAAAAATATGATGCTAAATCTTTGTGGTCAAAGCTTTAGGTTGACAGCCTTTAATACTGAAGTCCAGACTCTGGCAAACCAAAAATAAACAGAACTACAAACCAAATCACTTTTTCCTTTGAAAGCTGCTTTTGAAAACCCAAGGAGCACCATTAACATCACAGGAAAAGTAGGCAATTAATTTCCTTTCTAAGGTTTTTAGAAACATTTCCCAGCACTGACCAAGAAGTGAAGATGAGCACCATATTCAGAGCACCAAAATCGCTGATAATAACGTCTGTTTAGTCCATTCTTTGACAAGATGAATCCCTATTTTCAGAATCTGTTCCTACAATGTCCTGTTTCCAATGATAGTGACTTTATTCTCTCCCATCCACACTTCTAGGAGAGAAAACCACCACGCACAGTAAAATAATATACAGATGCACCCTCGCGTCTATCTGTGCACTACAAAAGAGTGCATGCTTGCCCTTCCTCTTTACCCTTCTCACTTGGTGGGGAGAGGAACTGGGCATTCAGACAACAAATTGTTCGGCAAAGAAAAGTTTCTTTCACTCTAGAAGTTTGTAAAATGTTTGTTTGGTTTTCTGAAGTAAGTCCACAGCTTTCCACCAAAAGTTAAATGTCATAAAGTCACAACTAGCACTTTGGGTAGAGATAAAATAGATCAGGGTTGTCCTGGTCACTCTTTCATCATTGAGACACAACACTGGACACTTGTAAATTAGAGGAGGAGAGGTTTATTACCAGGGCTCACAGTTTTTAGAGGATTCAATCCACAAGCAGGTGGCTCCAAGTCAGACATGGCTCAGTTGGAGAGTCTGGCATGAGGAAAACTGCTCATGTCATGGTGGCCAAGAAGCAGAGGCAGAGGAAGAGCTGGAGAGGGATCTTCCCCTCAGGCCATACCTCCAGAGACCCTCCTCTTCTGAACATGCCCCTTCTCCAGCAGCACAGTTAAGTCCAAACTTATCTTTGGATTAATCTATGGAGAAAATCCAATCACCTTCCAGAAGCTCCACTTCTGCACACTTGAGGTTTGCATGGAATATTTAAGACCTAAACAGTGACAGAGGTGGCCTGGGGAGGTCAAATGGGATTGGATGAGATTGTAGAACAGGAGAAAAGAGGAGAAAGGAGAGGAGATGAGAGTAGAGCTGAGGAAAGGAGAAGAAAAAGAAGACAGAAATGAGACAGCAGGAGAAGAGAAGAGAGGAAAAGAGATGAAAGGAAAGATAGATTGGAGCGCATAGGAGAGGGGAGGATGGGTTGAAGAGGAGAGATGGATAGTGTTGGGTAAAAGATGCAATGGATTGGATTGGATTGGAGTATACTTAATAGGAGAAAATGGAAAATATCATAAGTAAAGGATGGATAGATGATTTTTGAAGTTTGGTATAATCTGTGTATTATGTACCCATTGCTTAAGTGCAAAGCAAAGTGGATCTCTCATAATCAAAAAGCACGGTAATAGTTTGGTAATAAATAAGTTGAATAATAGAAATGAGACTTCACCACTTCCTTGGTAATCACTGGCTTTCTGCCCATGAATAAAGACCTGCTTGTGCAGTTTCACATGTGAGGACAGCGTTCCTGGAGTGAGGGCTAGAGATGGCAACCCCCAGCCTTGCTTAGTGTTCCTCCAGCACTGCGACTACCCCATGGTCTCTGAGCTACTGCACAGCCTGATGCTTGGGTTAAAAAGGGGTGAAAGCCAGTAAAGCTTATGACTGGTTGCAAGATTCCTCAGAAGGGATGTGTCCAGATCTACCCACTCTGCCATCAGCCCATAGGGAAGGCGCCTCAGCTCCCAGCTGTATCCAGCCTCTGAGGACAAGTCATGGGTGAATTCAAAGGCCCAGTTTGCATTTTCATTGTCAAAAATGCATTAACAAAGCACTGAAGTGTTGCTTTCCAAGAAAATGGTCACAAGAAACTCCAACACAAAACGTTCATTTGTGTTTCCATCCTCAATCAAGACAAAAGAAGCTGGTATAAAAATTTTCCTTTCAGTGAAGCAAGATCCACCACCAGAGGCTGCA
>PVIR01005092.1:0-74810 GCA_004026965.1 Petromus typicus | reverse complement strand
GATAACCCCAGTACAACATATAGAAATTTATGGGACACAATGAAAGCAGTTCTACGAGGAAAATTCATAGCACTGAAGGCCTACATCCAGAAAACAGAGCAAGCTCAAATAAACAACTTAATGTTGCACCTCAAGCAACTTGAAAGAGAAGAGCAAAACAAACCCAAAGCTCACACTAGGCAAGAAATTATAAGGATCACACAATGCACTCTTGACGTTCACGTTTTCTGATATTGGTGGTAACCTTGCAGAAATACAGAAAACTTGGGAATGCAAGATCATCTAGAGGGCAGGACTCAGAACGGGAGCTGCGAGCGACGGATACAACGCAAAGGCTGCAGCCTTGTTTTTCCCTTTTTTCAAATCCACTCCGGCATCATAAATAAAGACATTCATAAAGCAAAGCCAATGATTTGTATTCTGCTGTTTGCTCTGTGCTGACGAGCAGAGACCCAGCTTTGCAGCTGTCGCGCTCACTGGCTTCTCATGGAGGACCTTGACCAGGGCGCTCTGCCGCCCATGTACTGGATGGAGGAGGAGGAGCCTGGATCCCTCTGGGACTTCACAGGGCTTCCATGGCTGATTAAACAGGATTTTGAATTGCAGCTCTGAGATGTCTTCTAAGAGCTCATTATATGGTGCTCTAGAAGGAACTGAAATTCGGAAAACTTTTATTCCCTTGTTTCACTGAAAAATGGCCCTACATTAATGCCTTTTCATATAAAAAAATAAGGAATATCTGCCAGTACTACAGCACTTGGCATTACTGTGAGCAATGAGGGGTGAATCTATATGAAAGGTTTGGGTTCTATTAAAATAAGCATCCAAAATTTCACATAACATGCTTGTTTAAATCAGCCATTTTCTCAATAATAGGAATCTGAAAAAGCAGAAGCAAAAAGAGCTTTATATATTTCATAGAGAACTGAAGTATTCAGAATTTTCTAAATTAACAAAAACGTAGAAGGTGAGCTAGGGAAGAACATTTAGACCTAGATCTGTAACATTCCAAAGTTTTTTTGAGCTCTCAAATACATTTTGATTATCTAACATTTGGATTATGTTATTATTTCTTGAATAGGCTTATCTAAAAAAAAAAGAAAAATAATAGCTATTTTTAAAATGACTACCTATGCCAAATATAAAGATTTTAAAATAAAGCTAGCATTTCATTTTGTCAATAAAGTGCCAACTGATTGGTTAATGAAGTTTGCATACCAATTTATAATAGTGATGTAGTCACATAATAAATAATATGGGAGAAAAATGAGGAAGGAGTGGAGGAAAAACAGCAAATACATAGAAAAGAGAAGGACCTTTTCAGGTTAGTGGTAATGTAAAACGTGAACTGAGGAATAGAACTAATTCATTGTCTACTGAGCTCTAATAACATTATGACTAATTACACAAACTTATGTTATCATTCACAATGTATGGATTCCACAAACTGTTTTATGTATGTGCAATACCCATACTTAGATGATACTGGAAAACTCTTGAAACATTTGAAATTTTTCACGATAAATTCATGCTCTTTTCCCCAGGTTGTGTGAAAATCAGACTGTTTTAAACCCATGCTCAGATGTTTCATTTGTACTGCAAGTTTTCATTTTCATAGCACCACAACTGTCGTCTTCATTGTTTATACCAAGGGTGTATATTTCCCATTCCTATTACCAAGAAGCCACACACTGATTTCTGATATTTCAGATATTCCTGATATTTCAGAAAGATTGCTTTAAGTGTCCTCCTACAGCTTAGGGGTTGCACCCAGAGGACGATTTATTTTCTGTCACACTGCTCTGTCTCTGTTTCTCCTTCACCTCTATGGAAGGATACCTTCACAAGCCATGACGTCAGTCCTTTCCAATGTTTGCCCCCAGGAAACGTGTCTTCCTCAGAAGTCTGTGTCATTATGTGAGCGCCACAGTAATGCGTTGGCTGTAGGACAAAGACCTCCTTGCTGAGGGATATTGTTCATCGGAAGAAAAGCTCTGAGACTATTCAGAGTATAAGTCACCCTTATGCAACTGTGAGTGAAGAATTCACTACCATTTTACACGCATTCTCCTTCATACTCCAGATTTATATTTGGCGGCTCCTCCCTGCAGCTGCTTGTGTGGTGTCTTTTAAACGTGCCTATTGGCGTTCCAAGCCTTTGTCCACTCCGTCAGATCAGTGGCATGCAGGGTATGTAACAGCGGTCATCACTGGACTTCACTGTCTCCACTAGTGGCTGTCTCTACTGAATAATCAGACTTCGAAATATACAGGATATTGCACTCCCTTTCTGCCTTTCTGTCTAGCTATCTCTTGTAACATCAATTTATCCATCAATTCTTTATCTCCTGCCTCAGCTGTCAATCCTTAGCATTCCTATAACTGTTTCTCAAAATGGAATTTGTAGACCCTGTACAGAAACCACAATGAGTTTCTTTTGTTTTTAATTGAATGATAATACTTATACATATATATGGGATAGAGCATCACGTTTGGATTTGTGTATATATTGTGTAACTGAATCAGAATATTTAGCATATCCATTATCTCCCATATCTATCAGCTCTCCATGGTGAGCCTATTCAAATCCTCTCTTCTAATTTTGAAATATTTAATATCAGAAGTTGAACATGGTCGGTCTACTGTGCAGCAGAACACAGGGTTGACTGCTCCTTTCTGCTCTGATTTGTACCCCTCTCGGTCTTTACCACTCTCCTCCACTTCCCATCCTCTAGAAGCCATTGCTGTCGTTTCCTCCTCAGTGACATCACTTTATTTAGGTTCCACATAAGTGAAAGGATGTGGTGCTTGTCTTCCTGTGCTTGGCTTATTTCGCTTAGCATAGATATCTTCCAGTTTCATCAATGGTGAAACGAATAATGGGATGTAATTCTTCCATGACTCAGTGCAGGGTGTTTATGTACCACATTGTAGCTGCTCATCTCTGATGGACACATCAACTGGTTCCACATTTTGGCTATTGTGAAGAGTCCTGTGATAAACATGAGAATGCAGACAGTTCTTCCACATGGCAGTTTCATTTCTTTTAGATACATACCTGACCCCAGGACTGAGAGATCATCATGCAGTTCTACTTTTAATTTTAAACAAACTTCCTTTCTGTTTTCCCAAACAATTATTCTAATTTGTATTCCAAACAGCAACACATGACAGTCCCCCCTTCTCCACATCCACGTCGACATCTGTTGTCTTTTTGATAGCAATTGTTCTAATTAGGGTAAGTAATATATCTCATTGTAGTTTTCATTTACTTTCCTTAATAATTAGTCACTTTGAACATTCATTTTGTACTTACTGGCTCTTCACATGTCCTTTTTAAGGAATATCAACTTAACTTTCTTGTTAATTTTTATTTGGATCATTTGCTGTTGTTTTTTATTTGATTTGAATTGTTTATATATTTTGAATATTGAATCCATGTCATATGAATATCTTGGAAATATTTTCTCCCATTCAATAGGTTGTCTATTAACTGTATATCTTTGCTGTGCAGAAATTTTTTAGTTTGATAGAAATTTGTCTGTTTTTGTCTTTGTTACCTGGGCTTTTTAAGTCCTATTAAAACAAACACATAAACAAACAAACAAACAAAAGACTTTGTCTAGACTAACATCAAGGAGCATATTCCTGCTTTTTCTTCGGGTAGCATTATCTTGTTTAGTCTTACATTAACATCTTCTATATATATTTTGAGTCAATTTTTCTATATGGTGAGGAATACAGCATCATTCTTTTCCATGTGAATATCCAGATTTCATACCAACAGTTGGTATAGATGGGCCATCCTTTCTTCATTATGCATTACCATTTAGATCTACAATGGCCCTGAAAAATTCTCTTGTCCAGAGGTGGGATGGTTGGAAGTTTGGATCATGAAGGTCCTGTTTTCATCAGTGGACTGGTCCATCGATCAGGTTACATCCTTAGCCATTTTTTACTCATTTTTAAAATTTTAAAAGAGGATCTTGCTTCATTTCTAAGTTGGCTTTGAACTTGTGGTCCCGCTATTACAGCCTTCCCAAATAGCTTGGATTATAAGCCAGTGTGACTATATTTGTTGAAACATTAGCCAAGATAGATGTCTTTAGCCACATAATTTAGAAAAATTACACAGATACCAAGAATGTGACAAACTTGGAAAGTTTTGGAACTTCTTATCTAGATCTTTTTATATCCATTGTTCTTGTATCTAGATTTCCTTCAATTAATTTTCTCCCTGGAAGTTTCATCCCTCTAGATCTCTGACCCTTCACTGCTCTCTCTTTTCATTTGTCCAGATAATGTCTTACCAGTCAGAAGATTGAGAAAGAAAAGACACTCTGTAATATTTCCAAAGTGTCTTTAAGTCAGTGGCCTCCACAGTAACAGAGGTGAAGCCTTCTAGAATGACAGAGTGACATAAATGAATTCAACAATTAACAAACGTTAAAAATTCTAGCAAAATAGAACACACTATTTGTAAATTATTAGGATGGTTTATAACTTCAACTTTCTATATTGTTGTCTGAAGACTCAGTTTATAAATTTTAACTCGAGACTTTCAAATCAGTCCATTTTTGAAATAATATTGATTTCTGTAATTTTATAGAGATTGCATATGCAGCCAATAAAACATTTCACTTTCTCCTGGTGTTTTGGAACTATCCTGTTATACTGTTTGCTAGAGCAATACGGATTTCCACACATAGAAGTGCAATTGCAGTTTACCTCCACACATTTATTCTGTTTACCAGATGGATTAGAGTAAATTCACCAGAGACAAGAGTTGTTTCCCTTTTCAATATGAAGAGACAGTGAATTTAGTGAGAACAGTTCATTCCACCCAAGTCCTCCAAGATCTAGCCTTTCACCTCTTTTCCATGTTATTAAGAGAAACTCTCTTCAGGGGGAATCTGATCTCAAATTGAGAAGGAAGTTTTCTCCTTAAGGAGAGAAGCAGTCTCCTTCTCCTCCTGAAGGTGTGTCCTGGCTGGCCTTCACTCTCCCGGTCTTCAGCCTCAACTCATTAAGACACAACAGTACAAGAACTGTTTCCCATGAGCACCTGTTTTAATCCTACCTTTAGGGGAAAGAAGCAGCTTATTTGTGAGTTCCATTATAGTTATCATGCAGTATATAACCTAATGTCACACATCATAATATAGTCGGCTTGGTGCACATTGTGTTAAAGATTTAATGAGGAAGGAAACTTTTCCCTCATGAGAGGAAAAGGCTAAAGGTAATTCTCAAACTAAACTCAAAAAGATTTAGTACAACACTGTTTGTGTTCTATCCTATTATTTCCCCCAATCTCAAAACAAAATATTCTTTGAGGGTTGAAGAGGGGATGACCTATCAAGGCCAATGTACCTAGACAGGAAATTCTTTTCATAAAATAAGTCTGGACCATTTGGTTCTCTGATGTCAGAATTATCATCACTGCTATCCCACTAAATGGAGTGTAAAACCTAATATTCACCTTTGCTTACAAGAGCAAATATTTCAGGAGGGCAATGCTAAAATCAAATGAGGGAAAAAGCCTTTGTAATACAGAGCAGGATAAATTCAACACATCTTGATGCTGTCTTAGCACAAACACGTGAGCAGTTCACCTTCCCACATCCAGAAGCCTCAGCAATGCCAGCTCTCTCAAAGTACCCCTGCTGCACCAGTGCTAACTAACGCTGCTCCTCCTGGACCTCTCCCCTCTACCCAGAAACAGCCTTTCACTGCAAGGTTTTCTTGTGTTCTTTTGTACCCACATAACATTCAGAGTCCCCTTTTCTCCCAAAGCTCAACAATAATTAGATAGAGCAGAGGTAAGAGGATGGAGAACTGGACAAATGGAGATCTCATGATGGACTCACTTTTAATCTCCAGATAATAGACTGGGAGTTGCTGCTTGTTGAACAGACATCACACATTACAGGAATGTTTGTTCAGAAGGCTCAAGACCCAATTATGAGCTCTAGGGGGATAAAAAGAATAAACACTTGAGGAAAGACTCCTTCCACCCTTCCCCTGCTCCCCTCCTTGTCTTGTTTTCTTCCCCTTATCTCTCACCTTTACACAAACCCACTGTATCCACCCCAATGCAACGTTTCTTGTTAATGAGACATTCACTGCAGTGTTTCAGTTGGCAGAAAGAGGGACATGACTGTGAAAGACATAGAGAGGAGCAGAGAGGCAATTTTCAATGTGAATGTTTGCTGCATTCCTAACTCACGCAAATAAAATCAGCACGCCTTCAGCCTGTTTTCTGACCTCTGTGTAACCAGGTAAGGCTTAGTTTCATTTTCCACATACTCAGTTATAATTGGAAACATATAGAATTTTCAAAGTTTGATCAGAATACCTTTGGTTGCTTTTTTAAACCAGACCACTGATGACTGTCATATAAAAGATCCAACAAAATTTGTTAGTCAGACCAAATTTAAAGTCCAGCAAACAGATTTTTCCCTATATACCTTTTAAAAACAGACAGATCCACTTGTGGTTCATGAAACGATAAACATCTTGTGAGCAGCTTTGCTAAATGTTATATGGTGATGATGCACTAAGTACTTAAAAAGTCAACGTCCCAAACAGTGAATGATTCCCCTTGTTGTTTCCCTTTAAGTTTTCTGACTTAGAGAATAACTTCCTGCTTTGTGATATGCATCGATAAAACTCTCAGTTGAAAGAAGGCATTCTCAGCAGATGTGTGCGGGGGTAGCAGCCAAGGTCTCTGAAGTGCTCTGTGTTCTCAGGCCCAGGCTCAGAAGCAAGGTTTCTGCAGCAGCTGTTTGCGTTCCATCTCCTCATGTTTGGATGGGACGTTCCATGGGCACTGTCACTATGGGCTACATTCATCACTGTGTAAATATACTGTGCTCAAAAAATACATATAACACATAATTAGATGTGGGACTCATCGAATAAGCCATAAATTATGGTTTTTGTGCACTTGTAGGATTCATGCTGTCTAAAACTTAAAAATGTCTTCAAGATCTCAGCCAAGAAATGAGAAGCTGCACACTCATACACAACATCGACGCTGATTTAATCCAAGTTTAAATTAAGGGGGACTGATCTATTGTTATTATTAGATACATAACAAATGATTTAAAAAAGTAAAATGTATACTCTTTTAAAAATATACGGGGACAGTAAAATAAGAGATATCAGTATTATCATTTCTTTTTCAAATTGGAATTTTCGTTAACCTTTCCTTCCCTGCTTAAGATTTGTCTTTTTAAAAAATTGATTTTATTGGTATATTTTTATTCATGAAGGTAGCATATCACCATGTTGTATTTTCTCCCTCCTTTCCTGCAGAGGAGCAATTAAGAGTACAGAAAACAGCGTTTGCCTCTCTCCTATAGGCAATTCTGACGTCCAAACTTTCAGCAACCCTGCGTATATCCTGGAATGTGATCTCCTCACCTTACTTCCGTTAATCTCCCCTAGCAGTTAACTTAGCTCCCACAGAAGCAGGAACCAGAACACCAGCTTTTGCATATGATTTTGTTTTGCTGCTTAATGCTGTTGATGTGACATTCTGCGCTTCTCCATCCTCTTTTATTCTTGAACTCTGCAGGTGATTCTTTATTACAGAAGTAGAAGCTGTCTGAATTTTAGAGGACAAAAATTCCAAAGACCCACTGGACAGTAGGTTATGCTCCAGGGAAGAATCAATGGGATCATACAATACATCCAAGTGTCTTCTTCCAAAATAAGAAGTGGAGTTATGTTAGCTACAAAAAACATCTGTTTACACAGCAGTGATATATAGATACAGATACAGATACAGATATAAATATATATACCAAAATATAAAGTCATTCATTCTGGAATTCTTAAAAATCCTACTTTTGCATTCTGATTTTATCTTTAAGATCTATATGGCCTTTGGAAAAGTTATTTTTTTACTTTCAAAGCCTCCGTTGATTTTTATTAAAAAGAGGTGAATCACACTTGCCTTAGAAATTTCTTTCGAGGATAAAATGGGGAAATACACAAAAAACTCCCCACCTGCCCTCTTGAATACACTGTGCCATCAACAAAATTATATTCCTAGGTAGAGTTTTCCAAATTAAAATATCACAAACACTTCACACTAAAAATCTAATGATAATCATTTATTTCATGATTCTAAATACACTTTAAGAACTGTAGAATTTCTGTGAGGCACCTCCATGATGGCAACATGCAGATTTCATGCAGAATGTCAGGTTTCCCTGTGGAACTTTGCATTAGCATTTCACAGAAAGTGGAGTCTGCATAAACATATGTGGAATTTCATCAGTTCATTACCATATATCTTTTCAATATATGGTGTATGGGAAGAGCATAAAGAATGAGGGTGAATGTGTAACTTTCTGTTACAGACAGAGACATCTTCTCTCATTATTAAATTGTCTCTGTTGGTTTCACAATTGTTATTTTTATTGGTTCTAAAAATCAACCGAGACAGATGTATACATTTAGGTTTTTGGGAGAGTTGAGCTTCCTTGTAGGAGGAGTTTGCTGTACCACTGACTGGCACATCATAAATACGTCTGTTTTAAAATAAGGAACTTTTAGCATTTAGAAAGTTTGATCTGCAGTTGAAGGAGAAAAATCAATATTTAAGTCATTTAGACATTTGTACACATAAATCAACTTCATGGCATTACTTTGTGCCCGCTTCTATATGCGAGGGTAATAATGCACATCCCAGCTCCAATGCATATTTTATGAGCCATAAATACATTTTCAATTTGTCGTGAGCACTGAGTGAACAACATGCTCTCTATTGAGACACCTAGAGCACAGACTGAAGGAGCAGCAATCCGACCGCAGGCATCGGCAGGCCACGCACGTCCTGAGCCCATGATCAATTCTTGGCATCACCATTTAAGAGAGTAGTTGACAAATTAGAGTTCACCTGCAGAGGTGTGAGTAGGGTGTTGATGCTCCAACACCTGAATGAGAGGTTTTGAAAAATAATGTGAGTGTTTAACCTTAGAGAAGGAAGGCCTACAGAAAACATGACTGTGTTTTGGGAATGTCTGAAGATCTGTCATGCAGAATAGAGCGGACATTAGCCATTTCTATGGTAAAAATGGAATCTGTGCATGAATATGTGGTAAAATATGTAGTACAAAACATTGAAAATACCCATAGATGCATCAAAAAGGACTATGAATAAATACGCTAATAAGGATTCCAATGGGCATAACTGCTAATTTATGCTGTGGTTACTACGTTCCACTTTCAGACATGACTTTCCATGTATTGACTCCATGTATTTAATCCTCAAAATGATACACACAGCTTTGAGGGCTGGTAGTTTCAGACTGAAAACTGAAAGGCGCTTATGCTTCTTCTGCAAGGTTATGAAAAGAGTAGACTGTGAAGTCGGGACTGGATTCTCCATAATGGGGCACCAGAACGAGCATCACATCTCTGCAGAAAGCCTGAACAAGTCTGATATTTCCATTTGACAAAATAAAACAATCTCTTCACAAGTTACACGTGCAGTTTTGAGGTCAGTATTCATTAACTTCAAATTATATTAAATAAAAAAACAAACAAATGCTCATATAACATGTGTGTCATACTATCACTTGTGTAAATTGAAGAAAAATATATCCATGCTTATCTATATAGTATGTGTGTATATGTATATAAGTGCACGCTACCTATTAAAACACAGAAGGGAAGAAATAAAGAAAATGAATTAATTCCAAAATATATGGTAGTTATTATTTCAGTATTATTTATTTTTCCATTAAATTTTTCAGATAAAAGGACTATTGAGGAAAAGAAATCAACATTGCTACCTGGGTTATCTGAATGAAGAGATAATATTTATGATTTCTGAACCAAGAAAATGGTCCTGGCATCCAATTAAAAATTGCATTTTCAGAAGAGTGGGTCTAAAATACTTTCAGAAATTCAGATGTTTCCTGGAAGTGTAGAATCAAGAAGCTGTAATGAAAGACAAACCTGAGTGTCAGCGCTGCTTGGTTGATTAGTTGTTTAAAGGTTTCTCATTTTTTAAGAACAAAATAAAAAAACACAACATGGGAGAGTGAAGAGGGCTACAGTAGTGCCTCAGTTTGAGTATTTCAGAACATGGATTTGAACAAATGATTTACTTTAGTGGATTTGAAAAATCATCATCCCTCTTGTGCAAATCTCAACAGTTTTCTTTCTTATTTCATTGTCTTATTTTGAGACTGGCATTAAATAACATTTCTGGAGATTACACATGTGTACACCTTTATTATCTGACACCTTTGATTCTAAGTTATCTGAAGAAAATGACAAAGAAGTTTTAAAAACCTGAATAGAAATCTCATGCTTCTAAGATTAAACCACTTTAATGAAGTATTCAAATGCCTTGTTTAATAGGGCAATTTTCCAGCACGCAGAGCTTTTGCTTTCAGTAAACACATGACATGGTATTTACAGCTTGCCTTCACTTCCTTCTTTTTTATTTTCAGTAAATAAATCATTAAAAGAAAATAGTCTTGCCAGATTCAACACTTTTCATCACATACACATTAAGGAGTCAGAATATAGCCTTGATAGCTTGAAGAAGTGGAGGAGAAAGAGAAGATGAGAAAGACAAAGAAGAGGAGGAGGAGGTGGCAAGTTTAGGAAGAGATGAAGGGGGAGGCAGAACAAGAGGGAGAGTGAAGTAAAGAAAGGAAAAATAATATTCAGATCTTCAAAATGAAACCGAGCATTTTCTGTAAGATGTGTAAGAAAGTTTGTGGTTTTTCTACTAAGTTCCTTAATTCTACAAAACTGTAGGTACCCTTTTAGAACAAAGAGACTACAAACAATGTTCTTTACTATTTTCTAAGAAAACAGAGTTCTTGGCACACAAAGGCAGACAGACCCTCAGGACACTCCAAAGTTCTGCTAAGAGTTCAAAGTGGGCCATGAAAGCCGTCCTATCAAACACACATGAAACACACTTTCTCACACTCTCATGGGGGTGCAAATATATATGCAGCTTTGCGTACTTATTTTCTTCTCTCACTTTCACTTCGCCGTAGCAGTTGTACCCTTCTTGGTGGGGGGCAACCTTTAGGAAATCTGTGAACTTTAACTTACTTTATCAGATTTTTCAGTATGGACTTGATTTTATGCAGTATTTCTGCTGAGTTTTAACATTTCTCTCATTTCTTCCTCTTCTCAATCATTACTGCACTTCCCTCCCACGCAGACCAGATGTTCCTTCCTCCAAAACAAGGCAAGTAATTTACCATCATAAATACCAGTCACATCTCAAGGTCAGAGTCAAGAGCATTTATGTCTCATTTATTTTCAGCCTCCTCATCAATCCATCTCATCCAGGTCTTGGTATGTGCAAATGCATCATGCTTGTGTTATCAGCTTAAACAGAAGGTTATCGTTGGCCACTAATGACTACTATAAATACTCCTAATTAAGCAGGCAGTACCTCATCTACTTTTTTGGAAATGGCAATAGCAAAGATTATCCTAATTCAAAACTCCAAAACTCCATATGCTTTCTGTTCTGTTAAATGGCTAAGATATAATAACCCAGAGCAACATCTTTTTCCTAAATCAAGCCAGTTTACTCTACTTGTCATTCTCTGGAATACAATTTTAATTTTAAAATATCAGGAAAATTCACTAAATGTGAATAAGGTGCAGAGACAGGTAGCACCATGGGATCTTTGGCGGTTAGGTATTTAGCAAATAGGCAGCAGAGTGGGAACACGAGGAACCTTTCCCAACTTTAGAATTTAAGGCTGTATTTCTAAAAGTAATTATATGAGAATATACTTGAACCTTGTTACATATTTATATTTCCTCAAGTATTATACATATGTTTTACGTTTAGATGACTGTATGGCTGCACTGACCAATAAACTATTTTGGACATGATGTTCTGCAGCTTCTGCAATGAGGTTATATAGCAGTCAGCTTTCTCATGGCTGGGACACAGCAGTCAATATTCACCTCATAAAGAAAGATGGGAATATCTGGCTCGCAGATTCAGGGAGTCTATCTAGCATGATCCAGTGGTTGCAAGTCATAAATGATCATGGAGCTTTCCATTGTATGCTGAGTCCCTAATCTTTTGAAATCTTAGGCTTCTGTGAAGGAAATCCATGTATTTAAGGCCATGATGGTTTTTTATTTTTTTTAGGTTTTTTGAGACAAGGTCTCGCTTTTGTGGTTCAGGCTGGCCCTGAACTCAGCCTCAAACTCACATCACAGCAATCCTCCTGCCTCTGCCTCCCGAGTGCTGGGATTACAGGCGTGAGCCACCACGTCAGGCACTGTGCTATGTGGTAATGGTTGCTGCTGGGCATGAGTCTCCATGCCCAGTATGGTATGTGGTTACCAGGGATTGAACGCGGGTCCTTGCGCTTGCAAAACAGGTGCTGGAACTACTGAGCTAACTCCCTGGCCCAAGGCCATGATGGTTTGAAGAAGACAACATCAGATCTGTAGATAATAGGATATCTGGTTGTGTGTCCTTGTTGAGAACAGCCTTATTAGCTCCTACAGTCCAAGCACCAGCCATGCATGTGAAGTCTCCAGCCACTGAAGTCACCCACATCTATCCCAGTCTCCCATCTGAGACCCAAGAATCCATGGAGTCAAGACACGTCAGCGCTATGGTGCTCTGTTCATGTCAGTGACCCATGCAGTCTGTTGAGCGGATTAATATAGTGTTGTACACTGTCAGTCCTGGGAGGGACTGATACTACAGTCAGCAACAGGTAACTAGAATATTCTTAATGGTTAGTTTTCCCTATATGATATTAAGTAAACTGGCTTAATTGAGTAGCTCAACTATTATCAGTCAAAAACTACCTTATCTTGTAGCTTTGCTTTTCAAATCTTTGTTTGAAACCTAAAATTATTAAATCTCTTATACATTTATGAAAACAGAGTAGAATTGACTTCATTATATTACTTTTGGGGGGTTAAATTTCTTTTAAAAAGTTTTTCCTGTACAGCTGTGTAATTTATTTAAAATAAGTTAATAATCTTGCAATTTAACAATATAGAACAGATAAGAGAGTTCACTCCTTCTAAGAAGTGATGTTATCTGAGAATGCACTTTAATTCATGTATACAAGTTCAAAAATAAGAGAAAAGAACATCCATGCAATGGCTTTCTTTGCAAGGTAAGTTGTACAATAAATTTTTAGCAAATTAATGTCATTTTAAGTATTTCATTGTAGTTAGCTAATGAGAACTGAAGAAATGCTAATGTGTGTCATAATCACTAGCAAAAACATACATCTGACATTCAGGTCTTATATATCTGACATTCAATCATTTTTCTGGACCGAATAAAATTCTATTATAATTTTAGTGATTAGTAAGTAATTCCGCAAGTGTATTTTTAACATGGTTTGGTGTGAAGTCTGGTCCTATGCAAAGTAAGTATAAATCCAAGGAGACAGTGAACAGAATTGAGGTATTTCTCTTGTAGTGCAACTCACAAAAATGTAAATGTCCCTTTTATATTACTATAGAAAGATAGAAAAGCCTGGTAGCTCCCCACCCCCCATGCGTGTAACAGCAGGAAGTAGGGCTGCTTTCCTGGAGAGAGGCCAAGCAACAGGAGGAAAGGACATGATCACCAGGAGCTTGAGTCATCTTGGCACAGTGCTCTTGCTTTTCACTACAGTTTGGTAAAATGAAACAAAATGAGCAGCTCTTATGGCATAATAATCGTGTTCACAAACCTGAGTCTCCCCAACACCTTCATTGTTTTCAGCATCTTCATCTCTGAAAATTTCTTATTTTTTATTCATACAAATGCTCAATAGTAAAAGCAAAACATGTTCCTTGATCACCTGAGCTCTTCAAATGTAGAAATTATCTTTTTAGTATTTCAAATATTGGATTTTACTTCCAACTCCTTTAAATCACATGTCTATTTCTAAAACAGAGTAGAATCAAAGCAGACTAACCCGCACGACTGTGTTTTATTTATCCAATCTACAATTGGCTACTGAGATGGACACAGCGGAGTCACTGACTGGTTTCTCTTTACTTCGTTTCATAAAGAGGTGGAGTCAATGATCAGTTTTATGCTTCTTAGTGTATTACACAGATTGTTAGACTATTGGCTATTTAAATCACTGTCCATGTATTCAATTTTCTAAATAGTTCAAAACTACATACACAACAATAAACATACTAAGTTTAGCATATTCATGCTAATAGGACTTAAATAAAAATTCAACTTTGGTTTTTCAATTGCTAATAAAAAGTGCGCCTCCAAATAAACATTTTCTTGCTTTTATAATATATACTTAATTAATCTAACCTATATCCACGTAAAGCTCTGATAAAATTATTGTACATATAGAAGAAATGCCATTGTTACTTATTATCACTTTTTTGAACTTCTCATTCTATGTCATATTTTGAGCATTGATGTTTAATACACATGTGAAGTTTGAAACTTTCTAAGAAGTTCTTACAACACTACACACAGTTCATTCGAGAAATTCATAAAGTGAGTTTTCATCTACCAGTGTGGCATCACATACATTGGTTGAGTATTTGGAAATTAATTACTTGTGGGTTTTCTAGTCATAAAAGTAATTTTTTAGCATAACGTGTACCTCGTGGTCTCAAAGTCCTAACAGTAGACATCAAGTATCACTAACATTTGCGTCCAAAGAGGAGAGATCTAAGGCCCCTCCATGTCTCCAGAGCAATCTGTTCTGGCCACTCATTGAGACATCCCTGAGCCACTCAACTGCCAGTGCTCACAGGATATTCCAGTCTCAGGCCACTTTGCAAATGTTCAGGGTAGAAGATTTTTCTCTTCCTCATTGGAGCAGGAAATGGGGCTTTCTCCACCCTGTATTAAAATATCTCACAATATTTTTCACAAAATATCACCTTCATTAGCAGAATTGTTCCTCTTTTTCACTAGTGGCGTGAGCTTTCACACCACTTTTTCAGGGCCTCAGCGAAAGGGATGGGGCAGAGGGGCAGACACCACGCTGTCTTATCCGCGGCATTTTCATGTCTCTACTTCCTCTCAGGCTTGTGGGTAGCACTCCTCCCCTCCTCGTCTGTCCAACCAAGAAAACATCACATACGATCTACACAGGTTAAGTAAGGCATTCAGATAGCATGAGTTTCCTGTAGCTATCTACCAACCATAGCAGCTGAGAGCAATACAAACATGCATTAAATAATGAAAGGTATCATTTCACAGTTCCATGTGAAATGACTCGATCATGGTCGGAAAGCACAGTACGTTTCTTCATGAGCCCTGTAGGGACAGACTCTATTTCTTTGCTCAATCCAGTTGTAGGCAGAATTAAGGTTTGCTTTTTGGATTTTTTGGTAGAACTGAAGTCCCCGACCCTGCTTGGCAGCCAGTCAGTGTCCACGGCCATGCGCTAAGGAGGCCACAACGTATGCCTCATGGGTTCCTCCACCTTCAAAGATAGCAAAGACAGATCAGGTCTCCTGAATGCCTTAATTTTCAGTCTCGTTTCATTCTCATGTTACTCTTGATTCTCTTGTTGCCTTCAGATGCTACAATTACATTAGATTGTGCCCACCTGGACCATCTAGGGCAATCAAAGTCCCTAAATTTAATTTAACCACAGTCCTTTTTGTCATGTAAAGTAATGTAATTGCAAGTATTAAAGTTTAGAACACTGGTGTTTTCTTTTTAGAGGAATATCACACACACACACGCATGCACACACACACACACACAGAGCCATTAATCAATCTAAAGGCAAATTCACAAAGGAATATACTAGTCGCCAGTTCTGCAGACAGACATAGAATTCCAATTTGGAATAATTTACTGTAACTATAAATGTAATAATAAAATAACAACTTCATGGGAAGATGGTATGGAGAAGAAAATAGTCACATGCAGACATAGATTCTTTCCTAAGCCATGGGATGGCTGCACAGCTCTCAGAGAAAAGCAGGAGTTAGCAGTTTAAATTAGAACCCTGAGCAAAGGGAAGCTCACATTGAAAATTCTGACAGGCTTCTACAATGGGACTGCAGCCCTCACAGACACTGCTATAATAAGAGCACACACCTTTCTCTATCTAATATTATTTTACTGAGTTTCAAGCAGGAAGACATTGAGATCTCCACAGAATATAAATCATGTCAAAAGTAAGAGTTAAACTCCAAAATAAATTCAGTTAAACTTAGAGTGACATTTCTAAGCCTAACACATACAGACACAAATTAGAACCATATTGTACACATGCTGCATGATGATAATATCCTGCCAAACAAGAAAATGTCTTCTTTAAATAGACAGCTATGGGTCTTTTTTAGGTGACTGAGCTAAAAGAAAAGAATATTGCATAATACAGTTTCAATCAAGGGGGCAGAAGTGATCACTGTTTTATCAATTTTGTAATGTACAAAACTCCGTATATATTCTGTGGATATATATATATATGTATATATATATATATATATATATATATACACATAGTAATATCTATATATCTATATAGATATCTATATAGATATCTATATAGATATAGATATATCTATGTGTGTGTGTGTGTGTGCGTGCGTGTGTGTGTGTGATATTCCTCTACAGATATCTATATAGATATATAGATATGCGTAGAGGAAAAAGACATCCATTTATTTATAAATAAGTGTCATTGATTTCTAATGACATGCAATAGCAAAATCTAAAAGTATTCTTCAAGGTGTTAAACTGTTTGATATTTAATATTCACTGAACAATATTTTGGAGGACATATGTTCTACTGGCTTGTTTTAACTAAAAAGATCTAAGCTCTTACTTTTAGTCATCAATATGAAAACAAAGAGAAAGAATAAAGTATGTGAATATTTTGAGAGAATAAAGGATAAAAGAATAGTGTTTTTATCCCGAGGAAAAAAGGTGGTTCTCACAAAAACTGCATTAGTACGCTGAAACTATTGTCACCACGCACAGCTGAGACATGAGTGAAGATACTGACATATTAGAAACATTTCACTAACCTCCAAGAAATAAACACATTATGCTATTGTTTGTTATACAATGCTGGTGATAAACAGACTTCAGAACGCTGTGAATATCAAATCAGGGAACACAGACAATTAACAGTTATACATATGCACACCTAACCCATTCCAGATACACACATAAACAGTGCTTTTCAATTCTTCGTTTTCGTATAGTTAAGAATGAACAATTGTTTAATTAACCAATATTCTTGCGTGCTCAGTGAAGTATGATTTCCAAATGTTAATTTAACCTTTCCTTGCTGGC
The DNA here is from genome assembly GCA_004026965.1 of Petromus typicus. Classification (NCBI taxonomy): domain Eukaryota; kingdom Metazoa; phylum Chordata; class Mammalia; order Rodentia; family Petromuridae; genus Petromus; species Petromus typicus. Next base: position 57,545 of record PVIR01005092.1, on the reverse strand, counting down.
ATAGTTTTTCCTGATTTCAATAAGTTGATGACTGAATTGATTTTTGTGTTTGTGAAGCATTTTAATGTCATATTAACCATGGAGGTTAATTCCTTGGGGGCCACGTAGAGTACATTCACTTCAATGAAGAAGAAAATGAAATGGGTTTAAAAACTGAGATTAGATACTGTTTCCTTAATTTTGAGTGAAGTGGTATCAGTTTGTATTAGAATGATCCAAAATAATAAACATCATACAACACTTTGTATAGTACAATAAAACAAAACTTGCTATACTTAAAGTGTTGTTAGTATTTTAGAAGAAGAAATAAATGGGAACTTCCTATGTCCTGGAGATTTTCCATTAGTATCTTACACTCACTCCATGATTAGTAATTTAATTTCTCCACTACACACAATCTCAACTCCCTCCACCGTGGCTAATTCATGATTGTTTAAATTCGACAGACACCTTCTCTGAGCCTGCACCAGTGGGCGGGACATATCTGAAGACCTGACTTGTTGCCAAACTTCATTTCGAATTTGATTACTAAACTCTGTGGATCCTTCACATTATTTGCTCCTCTTGCTCACTTATGTTTTTGGATACTTGGCTGTTGCTTCAAAATCTTCCCCCCATATCTTCATAGTCAATTGCTTCAAATCTTTCTAGGACTAGAAAGACCAGTAGTAGATAGAATTCCACATAGTCCAGCACCACTTCAACCCATTTATAATTAGCTGTGTCTTAATTTTTTTCCTTCAAAGTGGGTCTACTCTTCCTTCTTCTCCCAATCCAGTTAACTTTTGTCCCATCACACCATTGAATGTATACTTCTCAAGGTCTCAAGTGGTTAGTTATGTGAGCTTCCTATTACTAAAATATGTGAGCTTCCTATTTAAATAAGCTGATCACCATTGATCAACCTCATTGCTTTCAATACACCTCTGTTCTATTTTTCTTTCTTCCTTTCTGGCGAGAAATGAAGTTCTTCTTCTTAGTTTCGCATTTGATATCTCATCACGTCCTGAATGCCTAATTGCTACACTGCAACCCTCAGTCCTATTCTCTGGTCTCCTTACTCATTGTTGTAGTTATGTCATCCATTCCCCTGACTTAAATGATGTCTCTGGAGATACTCAAACACTTTTATCCTAAAGTCAGGTTCCTCCACAACTGAAATTCAGATTTATATACCAACTATTCTTTTTAACATCTCTGCTTAAATACATACCTACAAGGGATCTCTACTTCATGTAAGTAACTCGCCTGAGATCCTGATCTCTCCAAAATGTGTCTTCCCATGGTTTTCCCAGTCTGAGTCAATTACTTCTGTTATCTTTCAGCTTGACACTCCCCATTTTTTACATGCTCTACAGCCTAAGTGTCTGTACATTCTTTTGGCTTTCCTTCTGATATACCTCCAGAATCACATCAGGTTTCCTCACCTCTACTGCCCTCTATCCGGTCAAGTCATGATGTCTAATGACTGGATGGCAGCAAAATCTTCTAACTTCTTGTCCTCATCTGCCCTTGAGCCCTTTCTGCTTATTCTTAATACCACTGTCATTTGAATGTTAAATCTTAAGTCATGTGCTTTTCGCCCAAAGCAATTTAGTGATTCTCCGTATCTCTGAGGAAAAAGTGTAGATATCAATTACCACAGTCTAGAGTTTCACAATTTTTCACCCTTTCTCCTTGCCTTCTCTTCAGCTTTTGCACACGCTATTCATGTTCTTTGAACATGAATGTGCTGGACACATTCACGTGTTGGGGCCTTTGCATTTCCTGTCCTATGTCCCACATATATATGTAGTTTGTTCCTACATCACCTTCAGCTCTTTGATCAAATATTTGATCTAAAAATTATAATAATATCATCATCATTCTTTCTATGCTCTATGCTTTTCCTTAGCATTTATTAGCACCTAAAACACTGTATATTTTATACATTCATAATGAACTATATCTATTCCAACAAGAATAATAAGCTTCAGGAAGTCAGATTATTTGTCTGTTATATTCTCAGCTCAGAAACTAGAAGGTTTGACAAATAAATACATCCATAGTCAGAAACTACTCATTAGATCATCAGATATGGGAAAAGAATGAATATTTCAACTGGCCAACCCCACGTTCCCGTGAAGTTTACTTTTGTTGTAGTTATTCCCTTCCGTGTCTATGTTGTGCACTCAGAATCACATAATGGATGGAGGACAGTGGTGAAGCCTAGACAAACATCATCAGAGTGATGGCCACAGCTGGAGGAAGGGGGTGCAGTTCACGGCAGTTAATAACATCAACTGCACAGATTTTTCTCATGGCTAGAGTTACTCCATTACTCAGTTATCTACAAAGATAGTGTCTACTGTTGGTCTAAAACAACATTAGCAAAAATTCTTACTGATTTTGCCTATAAATACATGTACATGATTACCTATACAATATATACAATTTATAATAAATATATGCTCATTATATTAAAGTATCTATGCTAAGATATAAAATGTATTTATTAAACAAAATATTTTTAAATATGGGGAAAAATTATTTTAAATACCTAAGTACAGATATAACTTTGTTTTATTCTCAACAATATATTACTAAATTTTTAGGTTTTAACATTGTTTTATAACAAGCATTGCAATGAAATATGCTTTTCTATTTTAAAAAGATTAGCTTAATATTTAGACATATTAAATGTTAACATTTGAAAGTCTATTTCTATGTTCAGTTCAGTTTGTTTAATAGTCAAAATTAATGATTTTTATAGATGAAAAAATATACAAGACAAAAGAAAAACACATAGGTTCTATTATAAAAATTACTACAATGGGGCCGGGGATTTAGCTCAGTGGTTTCCGCATCTGTCTTACAAGCGCAAGGGCCCAGGGTTCCATCTCCCAGTAACCACATAGAATACTGGTAGTGGAGACTCACACCCGCCAGCAATCAGTACCACACACCACAGTGCCCAGAGGGTAGCTCACGCCTGTAATCCCAGCACTCAGGAGGTAGAGGAAAGAGGATTGCTGTGAATTTGAAGCTGAGCTCAGGGGCAGCCTAAATTACAAAGGGAGACCCTGCCTCAAAAAAATAAAAAAGATTACAACAGTGGCTGAACATACTACTTGATGACAGTGATTTTCTCAGTTCTTTCCATTACGTAAGTTTTTCATTGAAACCTGGCTAATATATCTCTGAATATTAGTCATACTAGAAAATTATTTTGAAAGTGTGACATTTTAATGTATTAATAAGAAGGATCAATCTCACTGAATTTTGTGTTCAGAAGTATTTAAAAATAAATAGAATACCAGTATATGATCTGACATGATTTGATTTTCAATTTTTCCATTTTGCCACCCACCATACAGCCCCCAGCCCCCATATACACAGGCTTTTCCTTTTTTTTTTTTTTTTTACTACCACCACATTATTTTTCCATTCTTTGCTTACCCCTACACCTTGTTTCCTTTTTTTTTTTTTTTTTTTTTTGAGACAAGGTCTCGCTTTGTAGTTCAGGCTGGCCCTGAGCTCAGCCTCCAACTCACATCACAGCAATCCTCCTGCCTCTGCCTCCTGAGTGCTGGGATTACAGATGTGAGCCACCACGCCCGGCACTATGGTATGTGGTACTGGTTGCTGCTGGGTGCGAGTCTTTACACCCAGTATAGTATGTGGTATCCAGGGACTGAACCCAGGCCCTTGCGCTTCCAAGACAGGCGCCGGAACCACTGAGCTAAATCCCCGGCCCACACCTTGTTTCCTTTTAAATATTTTCTATTTCATATTATCCACTTTATATACTAGAATTCATTCACCTGCTCAAAGTGACTATGATATATATATATATATATATATATATATATATATATATATATCGTACCAATAAAGATTTGAATTTTTTTTTTTTTTTAGGTTTTTGAGACAGGGTCTCGCTTTGTGGTTCAGGCTGGCCCTGAGCTCAGCCTCAAACTCACATCACAGCAATCCTCCTGTCTCTGCCTCCCGAGTGCTGGGATTACAGGCGTGAGCTACCACGCCCGGCACTGTGGTATGTGGTACTGGTTGCTGCTGGGTGTGGGTCTCCACACCCAGTATTGTTATGTGGTTACCGGGGAACTGAACCCGGGCCCTTGCGCTTGCAAGACAGGCGCCGGAACCACTGAGCTAACTCCCCGGCCCCCAAGATTTGAATTTTTTAAAAAAAGGAGATCCAGAGGAAAATTTAAAGAGCTTGACAGGCTTCAAAATGACAATGCCTCTTGGAACATGAACCAAAATTTTTATTCCTTCCACAACAAAAGCTACTAGGTAAGTTATAAATATGAAATTTGAAAAATCTAATTTTTATAAAACAACTAAGAACAAAGGCTCAACTTATATTTCAATTAAAGTCGTGTGAAAATATTAATTACCTGTAGTATTTATATTTTAAATAACTGAAAAGTTGTCATATTCTGTGCAGTAGAAAAAAATAGAAAGAATACTCACAATTTTTTTACTTTATTTAATGAAAACATATACAATAGTCAATATTATTTGTGCTTTGTTCTTTACCATTAAACTGACAAATCTGAATACAAAAAAATACAAGTGCTATAATCTCATTTTGTAGGTGTTACATGTAGGAAAAAGAATCTGTGTTTGATAAATACACATTCATTTGAGCTAGAGTATAATGTAATAACAGAAATTCTTAACAGAGCTGTTTAACATGGTTTGTACATAGTAAAAACTGATTTTGTATCTATTGGCCAACTTTTACTAGGCTGCATGATTTTATTTTTACTCCATAATGTGATAAAGGAAAATGTTACTAAGTGTTCTGGTGATGGCTTGCCTTTTCTTCCTCTTTACTTGGACTTGCATTGCTAATACTATCTTTAGCATAATTTTTAAGAGATATTTTCAGAAACTTTGAATGAGAATTTCTCTATTTAAAAAGCTTGGTGATATAATTCATAAGCTGATCTAGTTAAAAATAAGGTACAACATTTCACATGTCAAAATTAGACAACAAGAGAACTCACCACTCTACACTCTCCTCAGTGTAAGAATGCTCTTTTTCCCTCAGAGCATCTGTCTTTTCAATAACATTAATTAAATGCCTAATATGATTCTCTACTGAGTGGAGGCTAGTTTTAATCCAAACATTAAACATTTCAAAAGCCGTCTCCTTTTTAGATTAAATAAAATAAGGATACAGAGCTTGTAATATTCCTTTACATGCACTGCTTTTTCTTTTTATGGAGTTTTTTGGTTGATTTTAAGCATACATTTTGATTTCAATTCTCATTGAGAATTTGTACCTGGACAAGACACATCCTGTTTTTCCCATTCCCCTGTCCTCCTTTCAACCCCTCCACCTCCTTATAGACATGAGTTTTGTTTCTGGTTTCCATTTTTAATCTTTATTCGTACATCTATGTAGTATGTAATGATTACATTAAGTATGGGGAGTTGGTACATGTGTGTAACACGTCTGGTTTCTTTTTTGTCACCTTTCAGGCTGCTCCCTCCTCTTCTCCTTCATTTCCTGCTTTCCTCCTTGCTAGGCTTTTAGAGATTATGCATTTAGAGTATTTTTTTTACTCATATATTTGGATATTTATGGTAAGGCATTATTATGTCTTAATCAAAATTCATGAAAACAAATTACTACAAAGTACTTGAAATAATGAGAATTTGGGAAACCATGAGTATGTGTAGATACTGTTCACACTACACTATCCTTAGGTATAAAAATGTAAGTTTGGTGTATTACATGTAAATATTTAATAATATTAATCCATCATTTAACATTCAATCCAATGAAATATCTGCCTTTCATAAAAATATTAATATATATGTACAAGCATCTGTATAAAATATCTTTCCTTATTATTTCACTCAACTAGAAAATGTTGCAAATGAACAACACTGACATATTTTTAAAGCATACTTTCATCTTTTCTCTAATTCAGAAGCGTTCTGTATTTGGCTCACTGTAATACTCTCATTTATTTTACCTATAACTAGGTGACAATTTTATAATAGCCAAGATTTCTTTATTATAATCAGTTTTCAGAAAGTAGAGAATTATATTAGGCAATTAATTAATGTTATTGAAGAATGAGAAAAATCATTATTTTAACTTAGACATTATTACTATTTTATGCAGAAGTAATTCACAGTTAATTTATAAATTTTCTTCAGGACACATACAACTAAATAAACTTAGACAGTTTTCAATGAATGCTTTATAATTTGCATGAGTATATTGAATGTATATCCAATTTTAAAAGACAGGATTCACAAGTGCTTTGAATAAACATTCACGAATAGCTGTTATGTCAAAGTCAGCACGTAGGGGGAAGGGCATGACAAGGTGAATAAAACATTATTCCTCCGAGCAACAACTTTAAAGTATAGAGAATAGAAATATTGCACAAATGAGTTATTTAACAGTAAAATATTCCAATTGGAATGTCATTTTGGTATTATGGAAAACATGAGTATACTTATGAGATGTCATTTGTAATAATAGCAATTCTGCTTGTCTTACCTAAATTAAGGAGTTTGGGTGTATTGTTTTAGTCTAGTTTATACTTCTTATTTTAATACTTTCTTTTTGATCCATTACAGTTTCTCTACTTATATTAAATACATCATGACTGCTCTGGTAATGAAAAGTTGATGTTTCTGTATTTGAAAAAAAAAAAATCAATGTATTTGGCAAATTTAGGTAACAGGAGCCAAAGCTGCTGACATTGGGATGGTGCAGGCTGGGCTGCAAGCGGCCGCAACCTTCTCTTTTGTGTTCCTGGAGGTAACAAAGGGAAGAGTACACTTCCGAGTCTGCCAGGCTCATAGGGATTTGCAGGAACACATGCAATTACACATTGATTCAAGCTTACTTTTTCCCTGAGGGATTTTGAGAGAGGCTTTTGTGAAACCTCACAAGATCTATTTGTATTCAAACTCCAGAGTTATCTTTCCAAGTCACAGAGCCTGGACTGACTCAAGTCTATAAACACAGGCTGTTTGCGTACACAAATACATGACATGCTAGGGATTCCCAGATCAAATTTGATGATTTTTAAATTTTTTTTTTCATGAATAACACACAGAATGGTTTCCAGCAGGTGTTCTAGTGATCTTGTTTCAGAGGAAGCATCTACTGTTTTATTGTGAACATAGTATTTCAAATGAGAGAAAGTGAATATACTCATAACTTGTCTCCACGGTGGTACCAAGGTAATGGTCATAGGACAAAGGTGTTTCACGTGAATAAAGGTAGCTTTTTGGTGGCCTTTCAAACGTGGCCTGTTAACGTGCATTTGTTTAATTCGGAGGAAAGGTAAATTGAATGCCTATAACTTCTAAAAGAAATCAGAAGACTCACCAAATCACTTGCACGTATTCATATATAAAACACTTTATAGACATGGAGTGATTATAAAAATGATGTTGGAACTTATATAGGTAGAAGAGTAACATAAGGACTAGAAATTTTTTAAATATATATTTTATATTCGAAACATTCCTTCTATTTACCTATATTTTAAGGATATTATTGTAAAGCTTATTTTTTCCTTTAAAATCCAATTCTCAGAACAAAAGAATTAACTATATTAAGTATAATATATGTATCTGACAACTGCAACTTTGTCCAAGTACTGTAATTTATAAAGTATCTTCTAAATATACAATAAAATAATTTTTATAAATAGGATAGCAGAATTTCATTTCATACTAGTGTTCTTTTATTTAAGATTCACTGTATTAATAAAAGTAAACATGTTCTGTAAGATGAAAACAAATTTCGTACAACCCTTCATGATTCAACATTGACTAGCATTTATCACGATAAATATCTTTAGTTGTAAAGTAAATTATTACACATCCCCCAAAAAACATCCTGTGTATTTTAACCATTAATTAATTCTTACTTGTACCACAGCGTGATTCATTACATATTCTAGAAATGTAAAAATCAACTTATTGTAAAACTAGCTCAAGGCTATTCAGATAACCATGTGTCTCAATTTTCATTGCAAAGAACATCCTTTTAATTATAGAGATTACTTAATATTTATGTAATGTGCCAGAATACGCTCTAGGCAGCCCTAATGTATGAAAGACATGTTTTGCCCTTGAGGATGCTCTTTTATCCTCAAACTGACAAGAAAACAAAAGAGAATAGTTTTCATAAAATATACATGATGAAGTTTCTAACTCTACAATGGTGTTTATTCTATAGACTGTAGCTGCGGGTTACTGTAGTTGTATCATCAGAGTTTTCTGGTTGTTTTGTGGTTATCACTTGCAAAACAAAATGTTTCCTTCTGACTCATGATTTCTATCCCACATGGAACTCATTTTTACCTTTCACAGTAAAGAGAGGAAACCAGCATTTTTCCTGTTTGTGTGGATAAGTAGGCAGGATTGTGTTTACAGTCGCTGACTTGATTCCTACAGATACTTTCTAGAAATCAAAGATACAGATGGTAGACTGAGGTGGAAGCTGAGTGATATGCCCTGGCGATGAGGTTCTACACAAGCTGGATGCATTCACACACTATTCACATTCTACCTCCATAAAATCAGAGTGAAATAAGGGAGAGATGGCTCTTCCCCAAGATTAAGTAGTGCACTAAGATCTATCATGTTATTTTAAGATTGAATCAATGTATTATTTTTCTACAAATATGAAAGAAAAGCAAAGAAGTGAATAATAATTACTCAGTTTCTATTACATATTGAATGTTTTATGTGTTACATATTAATTCATCATAACTGAAGTAGCAATTACACTCAATTTTATAGATAAAATGACAAAAAGATACAAGTTGAAGAAATTTCTCTGAGATTTTGTAGCTTTTAAGTTATGAACGGTGTTATAAAATATGAGTTCTGACCCCATATTATTGATAAAGGAAACTATATCATGAATATGAAGGAATAAGTCAGGAACTCTGAAGGTAAGTTAGAGCTGTAGTTAATGTACTTCATGGATTGATTGGAAATAAAAAATTTTGAATAATCTCTTAAGGTCTTATCTCATTTTTTTGATCATTAGTTTTATCTGAACTTTGTAGGTAGCATTTTAGCCATAAAGTTGAGATTTAAAAGATACAGTTCTCAGAAAGAACTTAAAAGTTTTCAAGATATTTATCTTAGCTAGAGCAAATCAATTTCCAAGTCCATTTATTCTATGTTTCTACAGGAAGGAGTCATAAAAAGTCAAGTGCTTTCTTTTATATTGGCAATAGAATCAAACTTGAAATTGATATCATTTATATTAGAACCCTCCATTCAGAGTATTCATACATAAAACTATACCTATAAAGAAAATTTTAAAACTCTGATGAAAATAAGCCAAAAAACCCTCAAAGTAGTGGAGAGATGTCCCATGTTCATTGATAGGAAGACTCAATATTATCGTCCATCTTTCCCAACTTGAGCAATAGATTCAGTACATTCCCAATCACAATTCAAGCAAGATATTCTTTGGCTATAATTGTTTAATTCCAGAGTTTATATGAAGAAGAAACTAACAAGGAGAGCCAATATAATATTGAAGAAAACTGAATAAAGTTGACTGACATTACTCAACTCGAAGAATTGCTATTAAACAATGGAAATCAAAACTAATTATTAGTGGGGAGAGAGAAAAAAGACAAATCTATCCGTGGAGCAGAAAAAAGAGGTAGAAATACATCAGCATAAACAAACTTATTTGATCTTTGACAAAACTGTAAATACAACTCAGATGAATAAAAGCCTTTCCAATAAATGGTACTAGAGCAACTGGGCAACCACATGCAAAAATAAATCATAAATCAAAACACAGACACTAACTTCTTTGTAAAACTAAGAGATAATGGGTCATACACCTCAAAATGACTCAAGTAAGATGTAAATCTACAAAACTCTTGAACGTAGCATAGGATCACATTGAAATGAATGTGAGTTTGTGGTGACTTTTTACATACAACACCAAAATCAAGACAATCAAAAGAAAAACTGATAAAAAGTTGGACTGTATCAATACTAGCCATCATTTTCTCAGAGAAAAAACATGTTAAGATCATGAGAATCAGAGCCAGAGATTAGAAGAAAATACTTGTCATGGATGTATTTGATGATTTGTTTAAAAAATATGCAACAAGCTCATAAATCTTAATAATAAGTGAAAAGCACAATTTAAATGAGCTAACACTGAAGACAATGCACAGAAATGACAGATATGAAGTAAGCAAATGAAGGAAAATTGCTCAAGATTGTAAATCACCGGAAAATTACAAAACAGAAAGGAGGTACCATCATGCATCTGGTAGAATGGCTAAAGTCTAAATCAATGCCAACGTGGAGCGCTGATGAGGACGTGGGATGACAACAGCTCTCTCTGCTGGTGAGAAAGGAAAACGGTCCAGCAAAGTACAGGACAGGCTGGCAATTTCTTGCAAAACTAAGCATTCTCTTAGTAACAGTCCAGCAATCACACTTCTTGGTTTGCTTGGTGATTTTTCTTCAAATAAGCTGAAAAGTCCCATGTACAAAAACCGCAGTACACTAGTATTTATAGCAGCTGTATTTTTGTCAAAATTTGGAAGTAATCACGAGATCCTTGAGCAGATGACTGGATAATTAAATTGGCACATCCAGACAATGGAGTGTTACTCATAAATAAAAATAATAATAATTAATAATAAAATAAAATTATCAGCCCATAAAAAGACATGGAAGAAAAGTCAGTGTGTATCACTAAGTGAAAGAGTTCAAGTTGGAATGGATTCATTCTAATAATTCCAACAACAAGAGATGCTGCCAAAGGCAAAACTGTGAGAACAGTAAAAAATATTCCAACTTGACACCTCTTTTAAAAAGTTTAGATTATGAAAGTAATGTATGTATTAGAAAATAGGAGCTTCTAAAGTATTGTCAGATCTGCTTATGGAATGCAAGGGAACAGAAAAACAACCAGATCTAAGACACCGTAAGAAATATAAGAAATGCTCCAATAAGGATGTGTGCTTTCCTTGCAGAGAATACTTTGGAACTCAGAAGACTAAACAGTACTAAGTGAAACATTCAAATTAAAAGCCACAGCTGACCAAATATTATGGCATCTGTTTATTTTATTATCTTGAAAGGCAGCTGCTTCCTAAGAGAAAGAAAGTTAAACTCAGTTAACAAGTTCTTAAATTGGATGACATAAACTCTAAATTAATATCTGAAAGCATCTTAATGTTAAGCCACCTCAACCGTAAAGTAAATAGCTTATCATTTTCTGTTTCTCATACAAAAATGGAAAGAGATACTCAGTCAGGAAATCATAAATCTAATGTCTCTGATGAGGTTGCATATCTTTGTCCAAGTGTCTTAATCTCCCAAGGTCTCTGTTTCAACATTCCATTCCATGTATCGTCAACAAGCAAAGCAGAGTTAAAACACCCTGGCTTAGGAGGGAAAAGGACTCATCCTATCTCCTGGCGAGAATGGAAGGACCACACAGGACACACCATGAGCACCACTTCCCCCAAAACACGGAAGGAAACCACTTAGCATAGTACTGGTCAAATTCTATTCAAGGTTGAAATTCTTTGTTTCTCTCTCAATGTGCAAAATATCTTATCTTTCTCCTGTTCCACAAAAGAACAGGACTTATACCCAAATTATGCTGCATGGGCTCATAAAATTTGAGGGCAGGAAAAGAATTTGGAGTCTGTCTTCCCTGGTGCTGGCCTTAAATGATCCCAGAAATTTTCCTGTAAACATTTAGAAAATCTAGACAGACATTTCTGAAAGAAATTCCAACAAATGATTTTTCTAGGGTTTCAATTATTTTTTTTCTTTAAAATAGTTCTGCCTATATTTTCTTTTGCTGAACTGTGAAAAAAGAAATAATGACTGTTCTCATACAGCATTTGTTCATTCAAGCAAAGAGAAAATATAGAGCTCCTGTATTGTCTATATCAACACTTTGGATTGTAGAAGGGCAGAGGTGAAAGAATCCAGTTGTAACTTTCCAGGAGGAGAGTTAAGTACACCGTGAAATACAGTGAGACAGTAAAAAATAGAACATTTTTGCATCCTGGAGAGTGGGAGTTCTCAAGGGAAGAGCTATCTCCGACAGAGCTCAGAGACAGGGTCAAAACTGTTCTCCTTGGACGTCAACACCTGAACAGCATTTTGTAGCATGAAGAGAAGTTTATCCATCAGGACAGTGTAGGTGGGAATGCTGGACAGAAGGGGCACTGTCAGAAGAGAGGCTGAGAGAGGGTGGGATATTTAGGGATATTTTTATAGCAGGCCACCAGCTTCCCTTCTGAACTCCTAGGCACCTGGAAGTCTGCAGAGGATAAGCTTTCACGGCAACTTTACAACAGTACAAGTCTGAGAAGGCACCGAGGTAACAGAACTCAAGTTTTGCAAGGACCCTCCCCATCAAGTAGGTGAATAATGTTTCTAGTTGGGAGACTGGAAGTCGAAAGAAAGTTTGACGGCTTTTTCTGTACTCTAAGTAAGGAGTGAGATGGCCTGATTACCGCTGGTCGGTGTCTTGAATCATTTTAATGGTCACACTCTGACACATCCCATGTTTTCTATGGCTGCGCTTATGTTTCATCAGCACATCTGGATATGGACAATAGCTCAGCTGGGAAATATGTTTTTTTTTAATTGTCGTCATCGTAGTCTCTTTTCCATACTTTGACGAGTCATTATTTTCTTCTAAACAGTCAACTGAGTGTGTGAGTCTATTTGGTGTTAGAGTCACAGCATTTTAAGTCTGTAGAGAACCTTCCAGTTCACCTTACCTGGCTGGTTTTGTACCATGTTTATACAAAACTGAAGTTTCTCATGGGGTGACAAGCTGGGGCCACAGAGATGTAACATAGGTTGTATTCCAGAGACTCCAGAACTGAAACAGGCCATGGGCATTACTACCACCTAACTCAAAGCCAACTCTGCCCACACCAGAGCCAGTGTCCGTCTTGCGCCTACTATAACTAGCCCCGTGCCTGTCATCCTCTGGGTCCAGCCCTACTTCTACTTCCCATCATACCCAGGATGGGCTTGTCACCTACTTGAATCACTTTTCTTGTTTTGAGTGTTTTAACTAAGGTTTTTTAAAAAAAACATGTCTCACAGTCGATGAAAACTGAGGCCCTATGAGTTGATGGTCATTCTTGTATTAGCAGTGGACCACAAACACATAATAGCTATCACTTTGCCTAAGCAAGAGTCAGGAACTCTACCAGAATTTGAACTTCTTTCCAAGCTCCACATAATACTGTGGTCCTGTTAACTTCTTTTCTTTCATTTCAAATATTTAAAACAGTACCTTTCATATTTCCTATTATAAAAAATCCAATAGCTTCTAAGGTGAATTTGCACACACATACTCACACACTTCTGTTTCCAATATGACTGCTAATAACCTTGGATTTACATAGTCTTTATTGGCAAGTGGGGTTACCTTTAAAGTTCCCCTATACTCACTAAACTGTACCTCTGGATTCAGACTGCATCAGGCAGCAGCATTTGTTAAGCTTTGAAAATTCTAAATCTCCAGAAGGATCCACAGATTTTACAAATCACGTATGAATTGGGGAGTTCTTGGTACTCTTTGCCTGAACAATCAAATGGACAGATTTTATGAACGTAGGCTTGTAGAAATGCACCCGTATCTTGAGGGTTGCACAGTCTTCATGTCTGACAAAGGCTCCAGGCGACTGGTGAAAGGTGAACTCAATATCACCTTTGAAAGTTAGGTTTCAAACTCTCATGGCAGTGAGGTGATTTACTCCACAACTTCACCAGCTCCTTGTTCTCCAGGTGAAAATCCATCTGGGCAAGAGTCAGAGACATCCAGCCAAACTTCTCCTGAGCTGAGTTGAGCTGAGGGAATTAAGCTGTGTGTGTTTCATTCCAACCATAGTTAACATTTTCTAAATATCTTCACTAACCATAACATTTGCACAGTAGGGTGATTTTCTGTTTAAAGCACTCATTCAACTTATGATTCTCCAAATATCTGTCAGTGAACTATAATGAACTGCTATATTAATTTTCTACTCCTGTGAATGAAGTAAAAACATGCTTAAGGCACTGAGTGGCCTAGGGTACCTTCAGTGGCCTGCATGGGTGTGCCCGTGAGTTATTTCCAGTTCCATTTTATGTTAGAGCACTTCTGTTCAGAACACTGAGACTAGTGATCACTTCAAATGCAGCCCTAGTGAAATATGGAAAGGAAAACTATTTATTGGCAGACCACACCATCTCCTAATAGACCTGGACTAGGAGAGGACCTAATAGATGGTGCCTTTGTAAATAAAAAGCCCTACATCAGCACAACGTTCTTTTCTACTTTCTCTTCATTTGGGGGAGTACCTTCCTTTCTCTCATTCTTCTTCGTTTCCTTTCTTACTCCTCTTCTCCCCTGATCCTTTCTCTTCCTCCTTCTTCCTTTTCACCTCCTCTCTCAATCTCTCTTTCCCTCTCTTCTCTCTGCCTTCCTTCTCTACTTGCACATGGAGAGGGGCTTTTATAAAGTCTTATTGGAATAAGATCTGACTTCACATATGATCCAGTTAGAGTTAATAATAATAGGTAATACCCCAAAGCTAGTTTTTCAGATACCTTATTGAATCATGAAAATGGTAAATTATTACCATTAATCCTCATTATTATTATTATTATTAATCCTCACAATAACTATGAAGAAAGTATTAATATTATTTCTAGCTTACACATGAAGAAGCAATGGTACAGGAAAACTAACTGTCTTGCACTCTCATAGTCATTGTCTGTAATAACTTGCATCAAGACAGCGCCTCGTCACTGTGCTAACAATGCTAGGAATAAACACAATTTCTGACATTTACTGTAAGAAATCCTGTAAGTTCTAAGACAGTTTCACTCCTGGATGAAGACCCAATGAAACTAACTTACTTACAGGCCAACAGCAAGCACCTCGGATTTCACCTGAGACCTGTGCCTCCCCCTGCTGAATTCTGTCCCGCCCCAAGCAGCTGCTTCTTAAGCAAGAGCTACTTGAAACTATCACCATTTCCTTGAAAACCCCTGAGCACTGTCCTCACTCTCACCATCTGGACCGGTGTTTCATCATGTAGTCACTTCAAAAATTTAGTTTTCTTTGACCAACAAATTTTTCAGGGGTTTGTTTAGAAAATCCCCATATCTGTCTAGTCCCTTTTCATAATCAGAAGACTGGGTTTTGTTATTAAAATAGCCATTCCCTCCCAAACCAAAGAGATATTATAGTCACACATAGAAATTATGGACTATAGGTCCAGTAACAACCTAAAGAATATTCACATGTCCATAAGACTTTTTAAAAATTAAATATTTACACTCCTTTGACTTTTAAACTATCGGTCTTCATAAAAGCTTTTATAAATAAAAAGGGGTTTCTGGCCATATTGGGGTGGCTACCCCAATATGCATGAAAAATAACCAGTGAAACTTAATGGAAATTATTTGAAAGAACATGTATTTATATTAACATATAACATTGGTGTAAGAAATATTTTTCTTTTAGAAATTTGCTGAACCAAGAGACTAGCAAGAATGAGATATTCAAACATTGTAAGCAACAAACACAGAAACAAAACCTTTTAAAAAACCCGCAAATGTGCATCACCAGTGAGCTCCTCCTGAGGGAGGGAGTATGGCATGGCAGATACTGAGGCATCAACACACATGCACATGGAGAGCTGCTTCTTGGGAAATGACTGTCAATATATTCATCTGGGTAAAACAATCATCTTTGTCTGGCCAAGCATGCCCTGTGCCCTGGGGCTGTCACTGCTGTCGATCCGCAGCTCAGAGGTAATGGCCTCATGATTCTAGGAAACTGCTGAAGTGTGTACTTGGGCTTCAGTGTGCGAGAAGGGTTCATTTATCATCATAATAAGCCATTACCACTGATAGGTCACAACTCAGTGCAAAGACAGTTGGTCTAATTGGCTCAATTCCGTTAGCTTTCGATATGCCTGCAGGAGATAAGCACGCTATGCAGGTAATTTTCGATCATTCACCAAACTACTGGCTTCATAATTCATCATATCTGAGGTCGGGGTCTTATCACAAAGTTCCTTCTTTTGATGTAGCAAAGGTGGGATCTTAACCGGTTGGGACCTCAGACCCAGGGAATGGAAGGAGAGTTTTAACAGGATAGTAAGATATTAAAATTACCACTGTAGGAAATGAAAGAAGATGGCAGGAATACAAATGTCCACTCTTAGCTTTAAGAGTGTGCACTTCTTGCTCCTGACAATGGCAAGATTGCTTAAAGAAGTCTGAAAAGGTAAGAGCGCCCATAGTTCCAATTAAATAGGCATGACAACTACTTTTTAGCCCACAGAATTGGACAGTAAATACTGAGGGAGCACATGAAAGCATCCTTTTTTTTTTTTGAGACAGGGTCTCGCTTTGTAGTTCGGGCTGGCACTGAGCTCAGCCTCAAACTCACATCATAGCAATCCTCCTACCTCTGCTTCCTGAGTTCTGGGATTACAGGCATGAGTCACGAAGCCCCGCGCACTGTGGTATGTGATACTGATCACTGGTGGGCATTAGTCTCCACATCCAGCATTGTTGCATATGATTACCGGGGTTCGAACACAGGCCCTTGCGCTTGCAAGACAGGCGCCAGAACCACTGAGCTAAATCCCCGGCCCTGAAAGCATCAATTTTTATAATAAATTATAAATTAGAAAAGTAATAGTTTGCAACTGGTGAAATTAGAAATAAAATTAGGTTATGTTAGTTAAAATAATCTTATTTTAAAAATTTGACAATATCCTGGCTACAGATTGGGCTGAAGAGAGAATATGAGAAAAACTCACCTTAATTCAAATGATGGACATTAAACAGCTGAGCCACTTTATACTTACAAAGATCTATTGTTTTTCTCCACTTTAAAAGATAAATGATAGAATGTAAAATCGGTATTTGAAAATTATTAGCTTTTCTATATACTAATAATAAACTCATTGAGAAAGAAAACAAGAAAATAATTCCATATACAAAAGTTAAAACAAAATAAAAAATCACAGGAATAAAATTAACCAAGGAATTAAAAGACCTCCACAAGAAAAATTTCATAATACTGAAGAATTAGAGATATCAGAAGACAGAATGACTTTTTGTGCTCATAGGTTTTTGTAATTAATCTGATTTTAAAAAGCCATATTCTCAAAAATAATCTATAGGTTTGGTGCAATCCCCTTCAAAATTTCAATAATATTACACATAGAACAAAAAATACCTTAAAATTTACATGGGCACACAAAGATCTAGAATAGCTAAAGCAGAAAGAGCAGGGACAGGGGAGCACAATATCCCATATAAATCATACTACAAAACCGTAACAAGAACAGCATGATATGGCGCACAGATAGACACACAGACAAATGGAGCAGAACAGGGAACACAGAACACATACATGTGAGTACAGATATCTAGATCTTGACCAAGGAATCAAGAGCTTATGCTGGATCCACTATAACACATAGCATTGTGAAAAATGGACATATAGAAGTATAAGACTAATTTCCTATTTTATACCTTGCAAAATAATCAACGCAAAATGACTGAAAGTCGTAAGAGTAAGTCTGAATTGTGGAGCTCCTCGAAGTCAACATAGGGGATGGCTTGAAACCATTGATATAAGCAAAGACTTCCAGAAAGGAAGTCAGTATATACAAAACAGCACAGTAGATACTACAGAAAGAAAAAAATACAAGAACAAGAATTAACAATCTGGTACAAACTCTCAATGTTGAATGTGATGATGATGTCTATTCATAATGTACCAATAAAGACTGGAATAATAAAAAAAAGAATTAACAAACAGGACTACATCAAATTGAAACATTTGTCCACCGCAAGAGAAACCAATAACAGAGTAAAGAGCAATTTACAGAACAAAAGAAAATCTTTGCCAGCGCCTCTTCTGAGAAAGGATGAATATCTAGACTATATTTGAAACTAAAATATTTTAACACCAAAAAAAATCCAGGAGCTCAATCAATAAATGGGTAAATTAATTGAACAGACACTTCTCAAAAGAAGTGTAAATGGCCAAATATGTTTTTAAAAAGTTCAACATATATATATATATATATATATATATATATATTATTATCTTTATTGGTACAATATGTATATACATCATGATCGCATTCAACATTAAGAGTTTGTACCAGAATATGACATGACTTGATTCTCATTTTTACCCTTTTCCCCCCTGCCCTGCATCCCCCACCCCCTATATACACAACCTTTGTTTTCCTTTTTCTTTATTATTACCACATTCATTTTCCCCTCATTATTTATCCTTACACTCTTTCCTTTTAAATATTTTCTACTTCACAATATCAACTATATATACTAAGAGTCATTTACAACTTCATTTTCTCATACCAGAGAAAAGATACGATATTCAACGTCTTTTCTCTTAGGGAATTGTGAATCAAATGACACTGAGATTTCCACTCTAGTTGGAACGGCCATCATCAAGAATGTACAAAACAATAAATGTCAACAGTGATGTAGGAGAAAGCAAGCCTTCTTCACTGCTAGTGGGCTATAAATTAGTATAACCACTACAGAAATCAGTATGGAGGTTCCTCAACCAGCTAAACATAAAGCTACATGTGCTCCTGATGTACTGACTATACCTCGGCATCTCCCCAAAGGCAGTAGAGTCAGTAGGCTGTGGGAAGACTGTCAAGATGCCATAACTGTAGGGCAGTTTACAGTCACCAAGACAGGAACAGGCCTAAGCACTCGTCACTGATAGAGAAAGAAAATGTAGCATGTGGGGGTAATGAAGTATTATTCAACCATGAAAGTGAACAAATTTTGGCCTTTGCAGGGAAATGACTGGATCTGGATTCTCCCATTAGCACAATAAACCAAACTCCCAAGGATAAATATCACATACTTGATCTAAAATGAGACTGTGATGAAAGGACTAAGAGGGAGAGTATAGACAGAGGAAAGAGGCTCTCCAAGGTGGTGGAGCAGCGAGTGGCAGCCACTCACAGGTGCTGAAGTCGACGGGACAGCATCGTGGGCCAGGGAAACCAAATGAGAGAAGATGCATGGAAATGAGAGAACTGACAGAGAGGAAAGTTAGGGTTAAGGGAAGCGGAAGGGGCGGCCTCTGTGGTGGAGGAGGACAGGGAGGCGCAGTGTGACTCAGGACTCCTGCTAACAAGGGCTGCACACCAGACAGGGCAGAAGGGGTCTCAGGGTCCTGTGCATCCTTCCATGTCATAGGTGCTGCATGACTGCAGTGCGAGCACCCAGGGTGCAGGTGTGCAGAGAAGCCACAGGCCAGGAGGCCTCTTGTCCTCTGTACTGTACAGGAGATGGCCACCTGCTGAGGAGCAGGTGGGGAGGCTCTGAAAGGCACGTCCTGCGGGTTCAGCTCCTGCCATCTGACATCAGAGTGAGACTGAGTTTCAGGACTGAGGCCCACACCGGGCCACTGAAGGGAGACTCGAAGAGGGCTTCTGGCCTGTCACTTCTCACCTAGTCCCGACAGAGCCCACTGAAAAGGACTCGCCTCTCAGTGCTGTGGGTGAATGGACTGCATCAGACCCATTCTCATTCAGTGGGCAGTTAGATGCCAATGCACTTGTCTGGTGAAGCCATCAGGGAGAGGGACATCAGGGGTGCCTAACCCAAAATCCTGGACTGTACCAGACTCTGCAAGATTCCCACAGCCCTGAGTCTGAATCAACCAGTTTTGCAAATGGGCTTCTGTCAGACTGAAAAGTTTCAGGACAGCAAAACAATCAGTCAGTAGAGTGAAGAAACAAGCTGCACAATGGGAAACAGATTGTGCCAACTACTTCTGATGCAGAGGACTATTATCTAAAATATATTAAGGACTAACAACATTACAACATGTAAAATTAAAGACCCAGACAATACATGGGCAAAGAAGTGGACACTTCACAGAGGAAGAAATACAAATGGGCAAAAATATATGAAAAAACTTTCAACATCTCTTGCCCTTAGGATAAGGCAAATTAAAACAAACTAAGATTCCACCTTACTAGGAAACCAAACAATAAAAATGCTGGCATGGCTGGGGTGAAAAATGAGACCTCCTGCATTGCTATGGAAGTGCAAACTAATACAACCATTGTGGAAATCAGTGTGGAGATTTCTCAAAGAATTGAATTAGAAATTCTGTAAGATTCAACTATGCCCCTGCTAGCAATCTTCTTCAAAGAGTTTAAGACATCACTCCACAGTGACTCTTATATACCAATGCCTATAGCAACACAATTTGTAATAGCTAAACTTCAGAGCAGCCCATGTACCCATCAGCAGATGATTAAATAAACAAAATACGGTTATCCACATACAATGGGATAGCACTTAGCTATAAAGAATGGCAAATTTAGTACATTTGTAGGAAAAAGGAATGCACCTGGAAAATATAATATGGAGTAAAATAAATTGGACATACAAGTTTAAATACTGTATAGTTTCTCTCATTAGACAGAGGCAAAGTTCAAAGAAAATGATACAAGGTGGAGAGAAAGGGACAAGGGGACAGATCTCATCTAACAGGGAAGTGGTCGAAGGGAAACAAGAAGGGCAGTGGAGAGGAGGGGACGGGAAATGAGAGGAACAGATGCACCATGAACAGGATCCTAGTAACTCTGATCAGCGTAAACATGATAGGCCATGACATGAGCGAAGACAAATGATATCAATAAGTGCTGAAAAGGGGGTGGGACAGAGGAGGAGTGGGCAGGGGACAGGTGAGGAAAGGGTTGGAACAAGAGCTGTAATATGTCCATGCAACCACTCCAAAGGATGGTTGCAAGCAGCATGAAATACAAGCATGTACTAATAAGCAAGAACAAATAAAAATTTTAAAAAGAAGAAAGAAATAAGAAAGAGGAGGAGGTATAAAGGAAGATAGTAGGAGGTTAGACACGCTCACCGTATATTATACACATTTATGCAAATGCCACAGTGAAACTCCGTATTTTAGAAAATTAATAGACATTAACAAGAGCCAAAAGTTAAGTGACAATCTTTGTCTACCACACATTATTTTCTTTCTAGTTTCCATCATTGCAAAATCTACGCTGAATCACTGCATATTACTATGCAAGAAATTCTTTTCTAATTTATTTATAGTTTTATGGGGTTTTCATGGATGTACTGAAGTCCACTTAATCAGTTTCTCACTGATGGACATTTTCATGGCTAACATTTACATTTCTGGAATGAATAATTTTGTGTATATGTCATTTTACACATTTATATAGATTTACAGGCTAAGTTCCCAGAAGGGAAACACAGAAGAACATGGGCATTTGTAACTCAGTGACAATTTCTAAATTGCTTTTCATGGATTACATCAGTATACATCCCATCTATGTGTTCATGAAGATCATTATCTCTTTAAAGCTTCAATAATAGGGCATGTCATCCATTTTGTTGTCATCCTGTATGAAAGACAGCAACTTCTCAGTGCAGTAATCATATTATGAGGCACATGGAACATTCTTTCATATATTTAGGAGGCTTTTATTTCCTTTTACATAAACTGCACATTCATATCTAGTCCCACGTTTTTGGTGATTTGTTCCCCTTATACTTATTATTTTTTGTGACTGCTTCAGAGTACAGAGAGATTTGCAGCATAAAATATACGTGAGTGCATATAAACAGGAATGAAAATTACAGGATTTTTAAATAGAATTGACATGTTGGTATAAGCTGCCATAACATATCACCACAGGGTGGGTAGCAGTTTAAATAACGGACACTTATGGCCACAGCATTTCTGGAGGTTGTAGGGTGAAACTGAGGTTCTAGCAAGAGCAAATGAGTGCGTGGATGTGTGTGTACACACATCCTGAATTTCCTCTTTCTGTAAGGACACCAGTCATACTGGGGTGAAACTAAATTTTCTGACCTCATTTTCTCATGCCAAATTATTGCCATAGAACTTTGATAACAGCACAAGATTCCTCTTATCAGTCACTGATGGGCAGAAAACTCAAACCCAGTGTGCCACGGGCCATCAGTGAAGGAGATACTGGGGATCGTTGGTTGCTTATGTCATTTGCTTAGAAAGACACAATGCAAAACATGTTAGCTCCTATTTTTGTACATCCAGAGCACCATAAAAATAAAGTTTAAAATGCTGTGAGGGTATTTTAAGGGAGGGAAAACTTATGTATTATGTATGATTTCACTTTACCATAAACTTGCCACTTAAGTGATATCACCTCCTTAATTACTAAACTCTCTTTTTCCATTTTATTTGTAATAATATCTTATCTTTAGTACCATCAAATGCTATGTCAGATTGCAATAAATAGGCAGGGGACAATGTATTCTTTAATAAAATTCTTTTATGATATAAAGATTATTCTCAATATAAATAATGTACCATTGCATACAACTACAGAAATCATGATGAAGTCCACATTTATGGAGAAGCTTCTGTGTGCCAAGGGCATTTCTGAGAGTTTTAATGACTCAGCTGGGTGCCAGACCTCTCATCTTGCAGGTACTGAAAGTCTAGCTAAATCCCACTGAGGGACATGTCTAAGATCACAAAGCTAATGAAGCAGAGATCCAGCATTTGAATCACTTGTGGAAGACACTGATTGAATTCGACCCCAGATATGATAGAGTCAGGTCATCCTCTCACTGAATACGAGCTTTTGGTAACTCCTCACATAAATGATGACAAAACTGCTGGTCTAACACGCAGCTCTCAATGAGTGGTTTCTGAGCAGGGTACCAGAGCAGTCTGCTCCAGTCCTGTGCTCTCGAGTCCATCATGGCTCTCTCCCCCAGTGTCCCTGACTTCTTTCTGTGTCACTGTGCCTCATGCAACCACACTACACTATTCTCTTATAACCACCACTGCAAAAGCAATAATCAAAAACAGAAAACTAGTATGGAAAGAACAGTGTTACCATGCTGGGCCCTGACATGGTATAACACAGGGCTCTAAAAGTTGGTGGGTCGGATTATTGACTGTGTCAGAGGCAGCCCATCAAGGTTTGTCCCACATGGCATTAGCCCAGCGTGTCAGAATCAGCCACCCCTTGCCTCTCCGAGCTCCCTATTGAGCTATACATAGGAGATGTGTGTAAAATTTATTAAAAACAAAACATAAAAATGTAGGTTTACATTCGGAGGTGTACGAAACTTTTTCATCCGGTTGCCGGTTTTGCTGTCTTTAATTTTGAAATAAGGAGTGGAGGAGATAAGGGAAGTCTTTTTTTAATGTTCATTTTATGGTGCAGTCAGTTTCTGAACTTCAGAGAGAAAACGTTATACAAACAATGCTTGAAGTTGTGCTTTAAGTTTGGGTTTATTTATTCATTCAATCAACATTGTGTTTGAGCCTATGGCTAAAAAGAGGATGGGCCAGAGGTCTCAGACCAGCTAGGACTAGTGAAAAACAAAAATTAGCATTACTCTTTTTGACATTCTCAGTTGTTTAATAGGGGCAATTTCCATCTAATATGATTATCCTTTTGCCTGAAAAACTTTCTTCATTTCTTCTTATGTAGATCTGTGATAGATTCACTGTTCCTGCATTTCTCTGAAAAAGTCTGTTTTGTCTTTATTTTTCATAAGTATTTTCAAAGAAGTCAAGCCTGATAGTACTTTTTTTTTTCAGTTTATTTTTACTTTCAAAACTGTAAAATGTCTTTGCATTCCATAGAGTCTTAGTGCATTCAGGCTACTGTAACAAAATTCCACACCCTGTTTAGTTTCCAAACAAGAGAGATTTATCGTTCATACTTTTGCAGCGTGGTGGATTCGAAAACAAGGTACCAGCTGATTGAATGTCTGATAACAGCTTGCTGTCTGCTTCCAAGACACCACCGTGCTGAGTCCTTACTTGGCCAAAGAGATAAAGCACTTCCCTTCCATTTCTTTCATAAACTCATCCATCCCATTCATGAAAAAACGACTTGAATGCATGAATTCAGGGGAAGAGACACCAATTTTCAAATCACAGCACATAAGTCTGATGAGAATCTTCTCTGTTTCTTATTTTTGCCCCTTTGTATGTTTTGGACAACTTTTCCCACTCTGCTGCTATTATGCCTTTTTCTCTCTGTTGTCTTGATAAGTTGATTCTTTTATATCCTGGAATGATCCTTAATTCCTATTGACTGATTTTCTACCTGATGATGGTTCATATGTTGTACTAGATGAGGGGAATTTTTGCTTGTTGGATCCTGAAGTTTGTTGCTGGTGTTAGGCTTGCTCTGGCAGCCAGCTAACTTATCTGAGAAGAATTAGATCCTTTTTAGGCTTATTTGTAAGATTTCTTAGCACGAATCAAAAGCAGCCTGTGGAGTAATTTAGTTCTCTATTAAGATGGTAATACCCTCTAAATGCACTGCCTCTCTGTTGGGAAGCCCTTCCAGTTTGTGTTGGGAGATGAACGCTTCCCAGCTGCAGTCTTTCCCTTGACAACTATCCTTTTGTGGTTCTTCCACTTGCCTTGGGTACTTTTCCATCCAGTATTTGCAATTCAGTATTCTGCTTTATCTTTGCAGATAAGTGTAGCTGTCATGCTCCCATTCCATGCGTGTAGCTCTTTCTCCCATGCCTTCTGCTCAACAAATTCTAGTAGCCTTGGGTTTGTGAACATTATAACTGTCTTTCAATTTTGTAAGATGATAGTCTGTTTAAGTCTTCTCCAGGGGCACTACTCCGATGCTCCCCCAGGTAATAATCTGGGTCCATCGTTACCTGGCCTCAATTGCTTCTCTTTTTTTAAGGATGATAGTCTTAAGCTACTCATGGTCCAGTGCATAAAAACTGTACTTTCCCATATTTTCTTTCAAATTGCTTTGTAATTTAAGAAAGATTGGTACACCTCAATCCTGTTAATCAAGTCAGATGCAGAAATCGTAAAATGTTGACTTTGTAAAGCTTTTTTAGTATGTGTTTGGAATTTTAGGTTTTATTTGAATTGAAATTTATTTTTATACATAATATGAGACAAAGATACAAATACTGTTATTGCTTTCTTTGTAGATCAGCGGTGATAACAGAATCAATTATTACAAGAAACAAAGGGTTTTCCTCTTGTCCTGGATATGCAATTTTGTTACTGATCAAATATCCATGTATATCTCTATGAGATATACAGAGACATTAGGTTGATAAGTTAGTTTAGTTATACTAATATGACCACTGAACAGCCTTGTCAACCTGATTGGGTTAACAGGTGCCTGGTGGATGTGTAAAGCAGCCTCTGGCTCTGTCTGGGTTGATCACAGGGGCATGATCTTGGAGATTATGTCTGCCTCCTGCCCTTTCATCTCTGGCATCCTTTCCAGGCTATTCTGCTTCCTGGCCTCCAAAAATGAGCAGCATTGCTCCACCACGCACTTCTGAAATGAGGATTTTGCACTGGAGCCGCCAACCATGCAAGGAAATCTCTGAATCTGTAAAGCAGACAAACCTGTTCTCCTTCAAGCTGTATGTGTCAGGTACTTTTTCTTGGCAAGTGGAAAGTGGATCAGTGTAATTTGTTTATTTTCACACCAACAGTGCTTGTTCATGCTTTGTTTAATGTATTTTAATCTATTTTCATTAGTCACTTAAAATAGATATTGAATACATTCAACCACAGAAAGTTATTGGAAAAGAAGCCTGTATTGCTGCTTTTTCTGGAAAGCTTGGATATGATTGCCAGTGTTGTAGGTTATTTTTGTGAGTCAGTTAAATTCTATTTTTGTAGATATTTATTTATCTCCTACACCAAATTTATTGTATGTGCTCATGATATTTTTTTAGTTGCATATGTTTTCTGATACTAACTCATCTGTTTGCTTTGGAGGTAATTTCATTTAGCCCATCCCTACATTTTGAAAAATTGTTTATCATCATTTTTCTGTTTGATAAATTTTGTCAGAGTGTTGTAATTCTTTTTTATGTTTTTTTAGTTTTTTGAAACAGGGTCTCACTTTGTAGGTCAAGCTGGTCCTGAACTCAGCCTTGAACTCAGCAATCCTCCTGCCTCTGCCTCTCAAGTGCTGGGATTGCAGGCATGAGCCACCATGCTCGGCACTGTGGTATATACTAGTGACTGCTGGTGGGTGTGAGTATGTGGTTATCAGCGATCAAACCCGGGAACTTGCATTTACAAGGCAGGTACCAGAACCACTGAGCTAAATCCCCAGCCCAGAGCTTTATAATTCTTTTAAAAACCAGATTTTATGTTTGTGTCCTCTCTACTGATATTTGTATTTTATCTCTTTCATTTATAGTTAAATAAATTTGCATATTTATTATTCCTTGTTTATATTTTCTTTTGCATAAGTTGCTTGAATATATCTATTCCAAAGCTAAATGATTCACAACTAATAAAAATAATAGCTTGAAGTAATGCTTAATTTGAAGAGGTTAGATATCTGGATTTTAATCACGATCCATTTCTTCCTTGTTAGAATAACTTGGTTTACTAGACGATGACTCTGACTAACGTATTAGATATCATTTTGTCACTGAGATAAAACAAGTGACACTCACATCTTAAAACAGAAGTTTATTTTGGCTCATTGCATTGGAGCCAGTGCAATTCAACCCAAGGTGGAAAATCTCATGACAACTGATTCCAAGGCAGAATCTCGCGACAGAAAGCTAGGTGGAGGAAAGCTCGCCCAGCAGGCAGGAAGCACAAAGACACAGCAGAAGCAGAACCAGAGACATACCTCCAAAACCACATCTCATAGCCCATCTCCAACTGGGCCCTACCTCGAGGATAAATCCACGAGGATAAATCCAATAATGAGCAAAGTACCTTCATGGTGCAGCCATCTTTAGAGAGCCCTCATCTGAATATGTGAGACTTTTGGAAGAAGTTTTAGATCTCAATCATAACAGTCATGTACCTTAAGAGAAACTGAAGCAGAAATCCATAAGTAAGCCAAGTATCCTAAGTGACATATATTTTGTACAGAATCTTGATAGCCATTGTCTCTTATGTCGTAACCAGTAAGTTACTATCAGTGTAGCCCTAGATTATGTTAAAATTTGCCAGTAGTATCACAGACCAATCCATCCTTAGACTATTGCTACATAAATTCTTTCTTATTTCCACTAAATTGTTATTAAATTGAATGTTCCCCTTTCTAGTACATATTCAGCTGGTCAGTTGTAAAACTCTGTGTATTGTATTTCATTACAAAATACTGGAAACAGAAGAATGTATGTGAGTATCAGGAGACTCTTTTATATAATATGTGAATTAATGATTTATTAATTTACTTTACAAATTACTATGACAACATGACGAGGATACGGAAGTCTAAGACCTGTCTATATGGGACCTTGAATCCTTCTACATGGATCAATATTGCATAATGAATTTTATAATATAAACTACAGCCAATGAATGATTCTTTGGTTTTATTATATGGTTTAATATTTATTTAATAATTTCTTTGCTTTATTCTAGGGAGAAAACTTTCTCCCCGATCCTACTCCATTCTCAAATTATTCTTGATGACTTGATTTATGGAATAAAAAAATCAATTACAGTTGTTTTATGGCTATTCCTTTGTCTATATGTATAATAATCTTTTAGATTAACCTATTAAATCCAAGATTTCAATGAGAGAGTTATAGGTTCTGCATATAAATTTTACTTTTGAGTAGTTTTGAGGAAGATGGAGTGAAAAAGTCACAGATAAAAATTATGCTGCTTAAAAAGTAAATCATACTTAAAGCAAAATAAGATTTAAAAATTATCATTCAACCCCAGGAAACCCAAATCCAAGACCATTTCTAAACAGCTTATTCAAGCAATGTTTAAATTTTTGCTTGTTTGTGTTATGATGATGTTACATTAATTCCAAAGCATTTCTTGAGCTCCTGTTATGTGGTGAGAATTACCCTGTCCTATAAATCTCCAATATCCATGTTGTCATTCAAACACAGCTGTAATCTGGGCTCCGTGCAGTAGAAGTGAAGGTCAGGCAAGTACAACAACGGAATTCACCAGGATCACGTCTAGAAGCCAGATGCTGTTATGTCAGCAGCTCTCATAACGCACATTCTAGCCAGGTTCTCAGTATCATTGGTGGCTATGTGAAACAGTTCAAAAGTTTTACTAAGCCAGCAACAGAAAGTCAGAATAATGTTGTAGAGAATAAGAATTATTTGTTAAAGAACAAATCACAGCATATTAATTCGACAGTGTTCAGATAGATAATTTCAAATCTTAATGGTAATTTGGAAACAGACGCAGACAGGACAAACCAGACTCTCAGAGATGTTTACAGATGCACAGAATTGCTTCGGGGAGCTGCAAGAATGATTTCAGGCCACTGGGGTAACCTTAAATAAATGGCTACTTCAGAGTTCCAGGAGCATTTGGTGCACTAAAGCAGTGAGCTGCTCCCAGTCTGAAGTTCCTGAACTGTTTCTGAGTAACTGCCGCTTCCACCAAGCCAGCAGGACTCTTTGTCCTCTGTTTTTCCTTTTGCTGCCTGGTTTCATACTCACTCAAATGCCCCACTAACAAGCAGTCACACTTCTCAAGCACTTGCATAACAAATGCTGCCTAGTTTAGCCCACTCAGTACACGACTATCAGACTATGCAAAATAGTATGGGAACATTTAGAGAAATAATCTGCCAATTGTACCAAAATTCACACATATATGGAGAAATCTTCATGGTTACTGTTGAAGAATTCATTTGCAGTAGAGATCCCAGGAATATTTTTTGACAGGCAATATAAAAATACTCTCCACTATCCACACACACTCTTCCAATCACTTCTACGTCATTATCCCACGTAGCAAAAATATTAAAAATGTTTCACAGGATGATAAGTGCTCCTTCCTGAAGTGATTGCATTTTGGGGTTTGACTGCACCCAGGCAGGCTTTTGTGGAGGCAGAGTATGAGAACTAGGAGTACTTTCATTATGTGGGGCTGGATTAGTCAGCGGAGAAGAAGGGCAGACAGGGACTCTGCTTCAAACAACCTTCTCACCAAGCAATGGGGAAAATGTTTGAAAATTACTTAGGTAAGCATTTAGGGAAAGCTAAGAAGACCCCGTAAATATTTTTATTTTCTATACTAAAATGTAGCAGACAGCTTATATACCACAACACTCTGATCATGGATGTCTGTGAAATTCAGTATTTAAGCAGACACACCAGGACCCTGATCAAATATTTTTGTCAGATTCTGGCAGGGGCTCTGACTCGAATGGCAATTACTGGTAAAGAATTTAGCCTCAACTATTTAGAAAAGTGGCTTTATTGAATTTACAAATAAGGCTTCACAATTTTCTGTTTCCTCAGCAAGATATTAAATCAAGCAAGCTAAGCATGTCATCATGACTATAATTTACATGATATGACATGACAGTTTAGATGTACTGTAGTGAT
Organism: Petromus typicus; assembly: GCA_004026965.1. NCBI lineage: Eukaryota > Metazoa > Chordata > Mammalia > Rodentia > Petromuridae > Petromus > Petromus typicus. The sequence continues at coordinate 28,115 of PVIR01005092.1, read as the reverse complement.
TTCAGGGAGCCTGCAGTATTATTGTTGTATCAAAAATTTATGCGGTTCAGTTATTAAGGCAAATTGTTTCATTCATATTGAGATGTCTGACAGTAAACTACCAAGGGCTTCCATGTTACATTACAAAATATCTTCCACAGTCAAACAATTTGGACACTGTGTTATCACTATTTTGCTCACAGAAGGGAAACTAGGGCAAGGAAAGCAGAGCTTTTGATGTGAAAATGATCCGTAGCAGAATATGAAGTGCTTCTTTGTGGGAATATGATAGTTCAGCTAGGATAGTTCAGCTCAGATAAGGGAAATTATCTTTGGGAACCAACAACAAATGCTATGTCCAGATTCCTGGCTCTGATGCTGCTGAATATCCCATTGGCTTACCTTCCTTCTGCTAGTTTGACTTTCAGCCAACACAATGAAAAGGCATATGACTAAAAAGAAATGATGGAAAATATGGCAATTTTTATTATCATCTAGCTCCAAATAAATTTTACCACTGTATAAAACAAATATAATTTCTGAAACTCATCTAATTTTGATCTGACTCTTCCTGTAACTCCTCTGAGCAGTAAAAGAAAAAAAAAATAACTTTATTTTTAAGGTTTTTCTTGGCAATTTAAACAGCAGAAATTTTAGCCATATGTGCCATTTTGTTCTTGTTGGGAATATAGGAGTTTCCTAAATAGAATAGGATAAAACGATGTCTTGTTGTAAAGGGCCGTACAAATAAAAGTTTAATTAGGTTTTTATTGCAGCTATTGAATTTTATGCAGCATATGCTGTCTCTTTTAAAATACTTGTTCATTGAAGACCTGTTTTGTTCATTTATACATTTTTGTAACAGCATTGAGAAGCCTGTTAAAAAAGAACCTCCCCATAAGTGAAAATTTTTCAACCACTTAAAGCTACCAGTTCCTTCTTACTGGAAGTATAGGAGTCACAGTCCTGTTTTCCTTTCCTCTTCTTTTTTTAATTGAAATCTTTATTGGCACATTACATATACACATCATGATTGCACTCAACAATGAGAATTTGTACCAGTATATGACACAACTTAATTCTCATTTTTTCCCATACCCCTACCCACCCGACCACCCCCACCCCCTACATACGTAAACTTTCTTTTCTTTTTTGTTATAATCTCATTGTTTTTCCCCCTTCACCCCATTTCGCTTTGAGTATTTTCTATTTCACAATATATAATATACATTCAGAATACACACATACATTCATTTATATCTTCATTTTCTCATACCAGAGAAAAGATACAATATTTACACATCTGTGACCTATTTATTTCCTTTATGAGGGTATCCTCAAGGTACGTCCATTTAAGGATAAATGATTCAAACTCATCATTTTTTATGGCCAAGTAATACTCCATTGTGTAGAAGAACCACAACTTTTTTATTCAGTCTCCAGTTGATGGACATTTTGGTTATTTCCAAGATTTAACAATTACAAACTGAGCGGTTATAAACATGGGTGCACATATGTCACACAGTCCTGTTTTTCTATTTCAGTACTTACCTGTAAGAACCAAAAGCTGTGACTGTATTTTATTTACTTAATCAGTGAGGATTTCCTCAAAAAATAACGTGGCATTTTAACTTTCAACAGCATCAACTCACTAAGAGATGCATTTCCATGGAGCTTCTAGTGGAATAAGGCAATTTTAACTATCACCTGACACCCAATAAGCAAGTGCTTACAAAATTAAAACACTGTGTGTAGTTCCCAACAAATTATTAGAGAAAACACAATCCCTGACACCACAACACCTATCTAGAGTGAGATAATCCACAACAGGAAAAAACAGAAACAAAAATAGCCTGCGTTTCTGAAGCTGATACACTTGTATGCCTGTGTATGTTGCTGTGCACATGTGTGCAGGCCTTAAAACAAATACGTGCTTGCAATCTGGTGCAGCCAGGATGGATCCCTGTTTGAACGGCAGGAAATATGTTGTTTACATAAGCCTCATGGCAGGCCTTAAATTACTTATGTAATAAATTTCTATTTAACATTCACACCAGGTAGAAGAGAAACGAGCTCTCTTGCATATCAGTCTTGAAATGAAATGGAAACAGATGAGAAAGATTTCGGTAAGTATTTCATCACATACCACGCCATAAAACAGCTGTCTTCAAACAGAATTTTCCCCAATATCTATAATATAGTCTCCAAAATACTTTAGAATTTTAATTCATCCATCCATCCATCCATCCATCCATCCACCCACCCACCCATCCATTCATTCATCCATTCATCCTTAGATCCATTGAAAGAACTTAAATAGAACTCCAGTTAGATTAAAAATGAAGGTGTTTGTGGTACTTAATGGCCTGTATACCTGCCTCCCTCACAAGTCACGGTCTTGGCAATCCAGTACAGCAAGCGCTAGTTGTTGTCTTTAAAGAACCGCCAAGGGGAACGCACTCTCCCCATCAGTCAGTGAGAGCAAAGCAGCAGAGCAGCGGAAGCGCGCGTATGCGGACTTACTTTGTTTCCCAGGTAGGGGGCTGGCGCGCTCCAGTAGTAGCTGTCGGGCAGGGTTTGCCGGGCCTCCGCGTGGCTGATGCTGATCTGCTCGGGTGACCCAGAGCTGTCATGGTGGACTGCCATGCGGACACGGCCAGAGAGGTCAGTCAACTGCCAGCCACTCATGTCTTGTATCTTACAGAAAACACACAGTAATCACTAAAATCCACCAGTTATTTTCTCTTCCTTGTTGCTTATATTTTATAGACGGGACTTTAAACACTTCAATAAAAATAGAATTGAACTTATTTCACTCACTCAGAGAGATTCCCATTGTTGACTTTAATTTCTCCTGGTATTCCTAGGAATCTGGATGGTGCCTACTCGACCTATACGGATTTTTTTGTTTTTTTTTTTTTTTTTTTAAGGTTTTTTGAGACAGGGTCTCGCTTTGTGGTTCAGGCTGGCCCAGAGCTCAGCCTCAAACTCACATCACAATCCTCCTGCCTCTGCCTCCCGAGTGCTGGGATTACAGGCGTGAGGCACCACGCCCGGCATTGTGGTATGTGGTACTGGTTGCTGCTGGGTGTGAGTCTCCACACCCAGTATTGTTATGTGGTTACCGGGGAATCGAACCCGGGCCCTTGCGCTTGCAAGACAGGCGCCGGAACCACTGGGCTAACTCCCCGGCCCTCGACCTATACGTTTTACAACTTGTGACTCTAGGTAGTTTTATTTTTGTTTATTTATTTATTTATTTATTTATTTATTTTTGAGACAGAGTCTTGCTTTGTAGTTCAGGCCGCCCCAAACTTACTAAGTAACCCAAGATAGCCTCAAACTCAGCAATCCTCCTGCCTCTGCCTCCTGAGCGCTGAGATTTCAGGTATAAGCCCCCACACCCAGCATTGTGGTGTGTGATACCACGGATTAAATGCAGGATTCTGCCCTGCCAGGCAGATGCTGGAACCAACCACTAAGCCAAACCACGGCCCAGTTGTGGGTTTTTTTTTGTTGTTGTTTTTTGTTTGTTTGTTTGTTTGGTTGGTTTTTTGAGACAGGGTCTCACTTTGTAGTTCAGGCTGGCCCTGAGCTCAGCCTCAAACTCACATCACAGCAATCCTCCTGCCTCTGCCTCCCAAGTGCTGGGATTACAGGCATGAGCCACCACGCCAGGCACTTTGGTATGTGGTACTGATTGATGGTGGGTGTAAGTCTCCATATCCAGTACTGTATGTGGTACCGGGAAATCGAACCCAAGTCTTTGCACTTGCAAGACAGGTGCTGGAACGAATAAGTTAAATCCCCGGGCCCTATTATTATTATTTTTTTAAATAGACGTTCATTCAGAGATATACAATACTTGTAGTAGTACACAATGTACCAAATAGTTGGACTTTGAGCTTCATATTTTTTATTCCAGTGAAAGTTTCTTGTTGCTTAAGAAAATATTTGAAATGGATTATATATGCATTTTAAAAATAGAAGAATAAAAGAAAAATATATACAAGTAATTAAAAGCTGGCTTTTAATGTCGTATTTCTGCCTCTCCAAATTACTACTTTGAGAGGTCAGGACATTGATTCCACCCACCTGTTACTATGACAATACCTTGCAATACTGGATGTGTGCCTTCCCATAGGCTTACATATCTCTGGGAACTCATAACCTACATTTTTTTGGCCCAGAAAAGCAAGGAGCCTTACGAGAAATGAAGGAGTGTGGGATGATTTACTTCTCCATTGTATCCATCCAGGTACAGACAGATGGCTACACTTTGAGTTTAAGCACTGTTTACCGAGAATTCAGGCTATTGGCTACCAGGGCCTTATTAGACCTGTGTTAACTGCTTGGTGCTGTGAGAGAAGGAGTCATTGGCTACAATGTGAGGATAAAATATATACATTTTAAATCTATTCATGTAGAAATTATTTGATTTTGCTTGTTCCAAAGCTGTGAAATCACTAAAACTGCTTTGGTTAGAAATAAAAAGATAAAGACCAATATTAATTCAGTGTTTCACAAGATTAATAGGCAACAACTTCCGTTTTTTCTCTCTTTTCCAACATCAACCTTCGGGTGTTTTGAGACAGTGGAATGCAGTGGGCACTAAGCTCTCCTGTCACCAGCTCTGCCTCTCAGCTAGCTGGGAAACCTTGCGGCATCAGTGGAGCTGATGCAAGGCTACCTGAGACTCTCTACATAGTGAAGAAGTCTGGAATTAGATGATGATTTCTTGTTGATTCTTCAAAGTCTTCTTTGACAACAATTCAGTTGATAATATGCACATAGATGCAAATTTAGATATGAGAGTATATCAGAAACTACTTGTACTATTCCAAACTTGACTGAATACAATATAGGAAGAAAATATTTAAGAGATCTGCTGTAGATTAATCTATTAGCTGATTAATCATAAAAGAAAGGAGTGGTTGGAAGATAGTTTATTAAAATAGCATTGTTTTGTAAAACTAAAGTTTGACCACCTCAATTTACTGATTAAAAATTCACCAACAATTTCAACAAGACTATGAAGGCCTCATTTCCCTCTAAATTTTCTTCTAGAGAGGGACAAACTGCTCTTTGTAGGCAGAGGCTGTGGTGCAGGCGGAAGTAGAAAGGTGAGCATATTTTTGTTATAAGAAGACAACCCCAATTATTGCTAAGTAGTTTTCAGCCATGTCCAACCTGTGATCTCACTTTTATGTCTTCTATTTTTTGTAGTTTTTGAGTGAATTAAAATTGTCTCAGTCTACATATAAAATATATCTTGTGGTCAATATATACATACGTATAACAAACTTCCTTAATTTTTATTGTAATATTAAAAGAAAGATTAAAAACATTAAAAAAAGAAAAGAAAGAAAGATGCAAGAAAGGAACAAAGCAAGGAAGATGACATGACAGGAAGAAGGAAGGAACGGAAGACGAAAAGAAACAGTAAGAGAGAAAGAGGGTCCGAGGAACAGAAAATGGGAGGGAAATTGGCTATGACTATTTAGGTAATAGCTTTAAAAATTTTAAATTCACTAAACGTGAAAGTGTCATCCAAATTACAGCCCTTTTTAAATAGTGAGAGAGCTTAGAAAGCATTAAATAATAACAAAATCTGATGAATGATATGTATTATGTGCAGCGATGCCGAAGGAATTTTTCCAAATGAATGTAAGATACATAGATAGAAAATATGATTTTTATACTACAACCTCAGGTTTTCTCTATTCTATACTTTCTTCTGGGGTTTAAAATAAATCCCATCATCGTTGCATGTAGTAATTACAGATTCTGAAAAGAGCAGGGTCTATTGATTCTAAGAGTTCGCAGTATGCACGCAGTTTCTGACCAACCCATTCTAGCTTCAAGAGAAGACACAGCCATACTATTTGGGGACAAACCCATCACTTTTTCTTGATCAATGTAAGTAGAAGCTCAGCACAACATACTTAGAACTCTTATGAATAACAAAGGTAGCGGCAAAGGAGACCTACGGAGCAGCATAGAGGACTAAAGGGCAATGCCGTCCTTACCTTGCCGTAGGTCCAGTAGGCACTCTGACATCTATCTGAAACTCCTGAGCAGAAACATTCATCACAGCCTTTTGGATTATCCTCTTGCAAATTGAAGAAGCCAGGCTTGCAACGACTGCAGTCTTCTCCTTCCACGTTCTCCTGTAAACAGAGAGGGGGATTAGAGTAAGAAGAGATGAACTCGCTGTTTTGGTTGAGATCTAAAATGCCCTCCAAATCCTCACTGGTTTAGAAGGTGACTGATTATGGGGCTGATAGCTGCCTCACTGTTGGGAGGCGGGTCTGGTCCGGAGAGGCGGGTCACTGTGGATGTGACCCGGAAGCTCTACGTCCCTTTCTGGTTCCTTCTTTGACCCTGCTTTCCAGTATCCATGAAGTGAGCAGGGCTCCTTCCACCAAGCCATCTCTGTTGCACCATTGCCTTGGAGCCCGCAGAATATGGACTGAAATCTCTATAAACTATGAGCCAGAATAAATCTTTTTTTCTTCATGTTGGAAGGGTTGGACACTGTCTCAGCGACAAGGAAGTGGCCAAAATACTCCAAAACTGAGTTTTGTGTATGTCTGTGTAAGGAAAATGTTAACTGAACAGTATCCATTTTACTTTATCAAAGTGTAATACTTTTAAATATTTGCTCATGAGCTTCCTGTTAAGCTATGCACTACCCTTTCTAACCAAGTTGAGAAGAAAGCTTATTTGGTGCTAATCTACTGTACTCAGAGCTATGATTTTGAACCTCATGTATATTAAAAATGTAGAATGATGGTCATGATAAAAAAGAAAGATATAGGGCCAGTTGTGTCCTCTGTTCCACGTTACTGAGGTATTTCGTCTTAAAACACATCAAATATGGTAAGATTTCATTGGATTTATAGCACTGTGAAACACTTTTCACATTGCGGCTTAAAAATACGTCCACCTGAACCAGATGCACTAATTTGGCATGCAGAGAAACCAAGTAAATCCAGTATTTCTCTGATCATAACAAGTTGGGAAGGGGAAAAGTTTTCCTCGGTTAAAGTTTAGCAGTCTCCTTTAACACATTGGTGCAGCGGGTCACGACAGTGAGATCCGGGGAGTGGCTTGTTCTGCTCTCGGACCGTTCTCTCGCGTGATCTCCGTGAGCCTAGGCTCAGGGCCCGGGCGTTGTTTACAGATGGGCTCAGTCCAGTGAGATTCGACTACACAACGCGCAAGTGCTAATGAAGGTCCCCGATTTCCAGGAAACAGGTTTGCAGTGTCATCTAAACTTGCATTTACTCCACACCTCCGCTATGGCTTGAATTTCCTTTTCTGCTTCACTTTTAAAGCTTTTCTTAACTTGGAGAACTAATTTTCTTCTCACCCATGATCCTACAGCTCCCCAAACCTTTTTGCTATACAAGGGGCTGAGCTTTATCCATTCATTTTTTTGAGATTCTCCTGCCTCAACACCCGAGCAATGGGGTTACAGGAGCACACTGTGCCATATATAGCTTTCCTGAAACCACTAAAACATATAGCTAGGTTTTTAAAGACTGTTCTCTTCAGTCTTATAGCGTAGTCTACCCAGAGGTAAAGATCCTACTTATCATTATAGAGCAGAAAATAGCGAGGTTCTTTATACAACACTGAGCGTTACCTTATAAAAGTTTATTGTGATTACCTGAGTTTATGGGTGGCAGTGATTTTTATGCATCCAAAAAAGCACAAAATAAATGCTTTGTGAAATGGTTTTAGTAGGCAAAGATTGGGAAGAACAAAGATTGATAAAACCTGAGGTCATTTAAATAAAAATAGAAGAGAGGAAAATGGCATAAAATCAGGGCAAATTTATAAGAATAACAAAGAGGTTCTTTGATCTAAGGGAACTTGTTTAAAAAAAATTTTTTTTTTGCTTTTAATTTTTATGACCCATTTTCTTTGATGGGGGACAAGACAGGAGGCTGTCTCCTGTCCTGTTTTATGTGCTAAATCATATGCACACAGATAGAAGTGCTGTCACTAACAGTCTCTCTGGGTTTAATTTCTAAGTTCGATTTCACGTATTTTGTGATGATAGATGTCAGGAAACTAAACAAACATATTTTAAACTGCTGTGGAAAGATAAATCCCTAAAGTGCTGAAGATGAGAATATTTTCAAAGAGATACACAGAAAGGGAAAATGATCACGCTTATAATTATGGTTGAGCTCATCCAGTGGAACACCGTGTTGCTGTTCTGCACACTCAGTTCTTCTGTGCTGATTCTAATATACTTTTCATTTATCCTAATTTGAAAGCAGATCATACAACTTTTCTGAGATTCAGACTGAGCTCAACAGTTAGGAATTTTTAGTTATTAATTATATTTTATTTAGCACTGTTTTAGCCAGGTAATAAGACCCTGAAAAATTATCATTAGGTAACTGCATATTCAATTTAACTTAATAGCCTCCAATAACACATTAGGGTAAGAATTCTAGACACTGTCAATAGGAGTAGGTCGAGATCTCTTTCTTCAAAAGCCAATAGTTCTTTGGATTTAAAAACTGCCCTTACAATCAGCTGTAACCTGGCAAGTGGATCCCAGAAGATAATTAAGTTACAAGAGCATAAGGAAGTGGTGCTTCCTGCTGTGAGGGCTTCAGAAGGCTTTCTGGTGAGAGGAGAACTTCACCTAAACCTTGGAGCATGGTTTAAAAATTCAATTCGTTGGCAGAGATAGAATGAGAAGCCATAATATCAAAGATATTTGAGGTGAGAATTAATAGGAGAAAAAGGAAAGTTTCAATTATTATTTATTCCTTCAAATAAGTGCCCTGAATAATTCTTACTTGCTAGGAACATTGCTTAGTCCTAGCAGCCCAGCTTCTGTAACCTGTTCTAACAGACACTCAAGGCTGTCCTAAGAGACAGGAATCTTATCCCTTAGGAATTAACAGTTGTTAATAGATGTTCAGGGGAAATAAATCACTAGCTCTGTCTTTGAGACCTAAGTTGACAGGAGCAGGTAAAATGACTATGAAGTGTGAAAAACTGGAACGAAAATCTCTGTCATTTCTACTTGATGTAGTATTGGGTTGACTCAACAGATTGTGGGTGTTTAAATCCTGAATCCCACAGTGAATATGCTGTAGGGAGACAACAAAAACACCTCAGATTATCCTGCCTGGTAGGACTGTCTTTGTATAGCTGGAGCATCGGGTCACATCTGATATTTTATGCTAACACTGCTTTTTTTTTGATTAATTGAGGATGTAGGGTCATGTTACGTCCATCTGCACTCTGGGAGTCCTGGAGAGGGAAGTTAAGGTTTGTCATAGGGACAGCCTCCCAATAAGCAGCCTGAACACTGCAAGTTGGGTGAGCTCCCAGATTAGTGATCTGGGGTCACACGTAGGGAGAGTCCCATGCTCCGCGTGCTTTCCCTGAGAAAGGACAATGGGGAGTTTGTGCTTCATTTTCCTGTACTTTTCCTGGAGCATCTTCAGTCTTTGATGATTTTAATTCATAATCTTTCATACAGTAATTTGAAATATGAATAAAACAATTTCTCTGCACATTATGCAGCCTTTTGGCATAACACTGAAACTGAGGAAACCAACTTGGCGCAGTGTGAAGGTAGCACCCATACCTTGTGAGAACACGGTAGTCAAGTGGTAACTTTGTGTTGCTTATGATGACAAATCTCTGAACCAAGGTACTTTAAAACCCATTACAAATCTTTAAGCTAACCGCTTTGTCTTCCCATGTCCAATTCACTCCAACCCCATTCATAAATCATTAGCATCCCTTAGAACATTCGTGTGGACCTTACATCCAGTTGCATTGCGTGTGTACTTAGTGCTACAACTTCACTTTCATACATTTGCCCTTTTTATTCTAAGTAGTCATATCTCAGTTTCTGATCTTTTGTCCTTCCTAAACTCCCTCCAAAGAGTTGATAGGTAGATATATAAGTAATTTCCTATTTGAGAGATTGCATTTCAAAAATTTTTTTTTAATAATAATAATTTTTAAATGGTGGTGAGCACAGAACAGCACTCCATGACAGTCACTGTGTCTTCCGTAGCAGAGAGTGATGGGGTTCAAGGAAGCCTGGCTTTTACCCAAATCTTTTCAGTGACAGTTTTCCCATCATTTACATGCTATGCTAAATCAATCTTTTACATTGATCTTGATAGTTGGAGTTGCAGTCCTTTCCCCAAGTTTCCAGAGCCATCTCTGCTCTTTCAGAGCTTTTCTATGACTCGTGAGACTCATCTACACCCCAGCTCCGACGGCACACCCGACTGGCTCCTGGAAGGCCCTCGTGATACGAGTGGTCCAAGACTCAAATGTGTTGCTTCCCAGGTTAAATGGGAAACAGCTTCCTTGTGTTGAGCTCTTTGAGTAATTTAACTTCCTCTCCTTTCAATATCAAATTATTAAGCACCACGCACATTTCTCATTTTTCCTATTCTTCCAAAGATTCTTTCTTTCCTCAGAGGAAATGTAAAATTCCCCTCAGAGGATCATAATAATTGAAGTCAAAGAAATACAAAGATAACACAAAAGAAAGCAGAAGAAAATTGATGTTCTAAGAGGGGTACAGAGAATACTGTCCTGGACCCTTCAGTAGCCCCGTCCCCAGAGTCCTCTGGGTCCCTAAGAACAACTCAGAAATACCACAGGGCTGAGCAAAAACAGACATATCCTGAAGTTTTCATGATAAAATGAGAACAAGCTTCTCCAGCGTTGTCCTGTCACCTGGAATGTTAGTAGATATAACTGTTGACTAAAGGCCATATGCTGAACAAACAGATAAATAGAAACAGCAAACTATCGTTATTGTTTTTTTCTTACCATTTGTACTGTAAGGTTGGCAGGGCTCATATCTTACTTCTCACATTCTAGTTCAGGCAGTAAAGCATGGTGGGGATAATTGGTCCTAAATATCAAACAGTGACAGCGAGGCTATACAACTTCCTGCCCAAAAGCCCTTTGAATCATTGTGAGATTTCTGTTTTTAATTAGAGTTCCTTCATATTGACCAACTTCAAAAAGAATTCTGAACTTAATTTAGTATATTTACATGAGGCATTTTAAATGTTTACCTAAACGAATGAGGTCTATTCTATTAAACCAGGATTCCCATTGGATAATTCATCAATTTTTAAAAATATTTTGTTTAACACTCACATGCTGTTCTTTCCAATTTTTACACTTAATGATAATTTTCGTACTGAAAACTATGTGTGAAGTAAGGTAATTTCCAGAAATTTCAAACTTCATAGGAGAATTATTCTGTTAATAATATTATTTAGTCTATTATTTTTCCAGGGTAAATAATCTCTACAATAATATTTTCATATCCATAATGTTGGTAAATTAAAAAGTGTCCCTTTAGACTGATATTCTCAATCTATTCAAATGTATATTTCATTATTAGGTCCCCAAAGAGCTGGTTTAGTAATTTTTTTCATAATCATCCCCACTGTAGTATTTCACTCTCTCAGATATACTCTACGTATAGATGTACTGTGTGAGTATGTTGGCCTTATATGTAAAATGAAGGTTTTTGTCTTTTTAATTCCCTTAGGGAAAAATATTTCTTTTAGGCATATTTCCCAATAAAAATATTTAGTATGTCTAATTAAATATGTTATGCCTATCCTACAAGAACCATATACAGAAGTTGCCGATTTTTCTCCTGAGTTTTTCTTTTACCCTGAAAACTAAGTTGAATTATAAAAACCTTACTAGTTTCTTTTATCTTTGATTTCTTGAACTATCAAATTTTTTTGTTTTGTTTTGCTCTAGTTTCCTCAGTACAGATTCTCTCTGGAGAAATGGAGTCACAGTAGTTTTCCCGCATTTTTTTCTCGTGAAGTTGCCTGCTTATAAATTGGGTACAACTTCAGCAATACTGTTTATTTGTGATTGTTAGTCAACTGGGAATTCTATTGACAATGTACAAGAATATCTACACTGACATTTAAGTTATTTTTGTGATAATTGCTTCAGAAATTCTGTAGTCATGCCTGGCTTTTTGGATGTGTAGAGTCAATCACATATTTTTCTTCCATTATGGCCTTTATTCTAACGCATCCCGGTATTAAAAAACCTAACAAACCGAAGGATAATTAGTTAATCAGCAGTGTTTGTTGAGTGCTTGCTCTTTAAACATCCCATTCCAAGGTTAGATAATAAATGGCAGGTATGATAGGGAGAAAAGAAAATAAATTAAAATTAGTTTTTACTTTTGCAAGATGAGCTGTTAGTACTGTCAAAAACAACACAATTCATAACCAAATACTGGCTAAAATGATGAGATTTTATTCAGAAAGTATGGCAATAAAGGAAAGGAGACCTCAGTATAGAACTGGGCTTTATTCTAACTTCAACAGAGATAGCTACAGCATAGGATGACATAGGAGTGAGTTTGTGGAAATCATTAAAAGGAAACATCAAGGCTAGGGGTGACTCTTGTCAAACAACCTAAAAGGATCCCTGCTGAGGCAAACTCCTGTGCTTAGATAGTGAGAATGAGGGGTCTTTGATAAACAGAGGTAGCAGGATTCTGGCTGCAGCTGAGCTGTATTTGAGGACCAGGCCCACAGTGAGACAAAATCAAAGAGGGTTCAGAGAAGCTTGTCTAATGCTCTTTGAGGGCAAATCCACTGAAAAAATAATACTAATGGATTGCTTTCTGGTTGCCTGTATGCTATTCACATGCAGTGATATTTTCATTCTTTTTAGCTACAGGGGTTGTATGATGTGTTAACCTTTTCATTGGTTTTGGATCACTCTGTTCTTTATCATTTTTATACCAGAAAGATCACCTCATTAACTTGTTAGGCTTGGTTTGTGGGTATTTCTAGAATGAGCTTTCCATGTAGTATATGTTTGATCCTGAATCTGAATTACAGATATAAAGTTTTATCACAAAAAGTGCATGTGGGGATTTGACTCTCATAACAGCTACTGTTCAAATAATACTGTTGGTTAAAATATTTTTCATACCTATAATGAAATATTTTCACATAACAAGTGCCTCTTGTTGAACATCTTTTCCTATATTTCTTTAAAAATATTCTTATATTTCTCTATCATGATTATATAGATGTGAAATAACTGGGTAATAGGGCTTTATCATCTCAAAGGACTAGACAATGCCAATGACTTCCACAGTTGTGACACTTATTCACCTAAAATAGTCAGCATTTCACTTTTCTAGGTTTTCACTGGTCTTAGATCTTATCATGTGTTTGCATTTCAATATTTATTTTACATTCTTCAATCATTTTTAATGAAAGTATTTTTAAAAATTTATTTCTAGATTTTACAAAAAGTATGGTGCTATCTCAATATTTTTGTTACATTTCCGGTGTGACTGTTACTGATGTAGAAAAATGGTATTGCTTTTGTAGATTTATTTTTGCATCCTGCAATCTAACGAAACTTTCTTCTCAGTTCAATATTATTACTAAGGTAAATTTGGTAAATCCTGCTAAACTCACGTTGAAGTTTATTATTTTGTCAGACACTTAAGTGTCTTATTTTTACTTCATTACCTTCTTATGCTACACCATAGGCATTTTCCATAAGACCATATTTCTGATTCTCCATAGAGTAGTATCTAATCTATTGTTTAACTCATATACTGACTATATATATTAAAACAATATAAAAATATCATATATACATATTGATTATATATTGTACTGCTTCCCTAAACCAGTTTATTCTTTTTTTTTTTTTATTGAGACAGAGTCTCATTTTGTAGTTCAAACTGGTCTTGAGCTCAGTCTCAAACTCACATCACAGCGATCCTCCTGCCTCTGCCTCCCGAGTGCTGGGATTACAGGTGTGAACCACCACGCCCAGCAGTGTGGCATGTGGTACTGATTGTTGGTGGGCGTGAGTCTCCACACCCAGTATTGTATGTGGTTCCTGGGGATTGAACCCCAGCCCTTGCACTTGCAAGACAGGTGCCAGAACTGCTGAGCTAAATCCCTGGGCCCTAAACCAGTTTATTCTTTCATTTTAATACGTTACTCTGTTTTGTAGTCTTTCCTTATTCCTCATTTCCTTACTCTTATTTTCATGCTGGTGCACTTATACCTTTTTCTATTTTTTATAAAATCTGACAAAATGGAATGACATACTTTCAGATTACATGTTTTTGTACAGACTACTCTTTAGTTCTTAGTATTCACATACTTTGATATTTGTGGCTATCAACATTTTTCTTTCATGTACCCTGATGCTTTAGAGGGAGCACATTTTCAGCTCAAGATGTTTTCCCTCCAACACTTTTGGAAAACCATTCGCTTGGCTTATTGCAGAATTCTAGCACATAAAGAGAAAAAAGAGTGACCTCCCTTCCATGCAGCACTGCCCTTTGGGGACTGGATTTCTCACAAGGCACTAACTTTCCCTGATCCAGATTTCCCAAAGACAAAAGAACTCTTCTGTCTAATTGTCTGTGCAAGTTTGCAGGAGGAATTTTCTAGCTCCATGTTCCCAGTCAGAAGGCTTCCCAAGGCCCTGCGTCAGGCATCCAGTTACAGTCTCTCTCCTTTGAGTCACAGGGAAAGCTTTGAGGCCTAGACTTCAGCGTCCACCTTAAGACTGGCCAGGCCTCCACCTGCTGCCCCGCAGCCCACAGGGCTCAGTATGGCTTGAGCTCGCACTTTCCTTCAATTCTTTTTGCACGTTGGACACCTTGAAATGTTCCTTCCTTTTCTGAGTCTAAATGCTTTTAAAATTTATCTGTTTATCTAGCATAATCGTGTGTTTGAAACAAGACAAGCAGTGTCTTTGTCCACTCAGTATGGCATTTAGAAATCAGTCATTTAACACCCAGAATAGAGAAAATTAACAATGAAGCACTTTGATAGGTATTCTATGAACACTCACATATTCTTCCTGTTTGGGTTAATGATAGAAATATTTGACTGGTACTAATACATTCATTGGAAATGAATATTTATAGAAGCATTATTTTACATGTAACTAATACTCCATTTATAAATACTTATTCAGTGCTACTAATCTTTATATCAATACTATATGCATGTGAATATTTCTATTCAATCAAAATTCTATAATTTCTTTGACTTTCAATCACTAATAAAATTTTGTTTGAGCAGCATTTTAATTTATGTAGTTTTTAATGATCGGTCAGCACACTTAAGTAAGATGATACTTTCATGAAACAGAAGGAAATTCGCTACATTGACAAATATCCCTCCATTATCTAGACTGTGTGCATAGTATGTTGAAATACTCAGTTATTTATTTTTCTTGTAAACAAGAGGTAATAGGCCCCTAACTATAGATTGCATACACACTGTGATAAATTCATCATGATATATTGTTGTATAATTGTGTTAATTCACATATGTATATATACATATATATATATAATTTCTACATTATTTAGATCTTTTTAAAAACTTGCTTTCTACAAGTTTTTATCCTAGAAAAAAAAACGTTAAGAGTTGATAGTTTTCTGTTTAAAATGTCACAGAACTGAAAGACATTTCTCTTTATGATGCTATTCACTTAATTTTTCAATCTGCTTTATGATTTCTTAATTGCTGTTTATGCTTGCATTTTAATTGTCTGTGTGGAGTTTCAAGTATCTTTGTGGGAGGCATTTTTCTTATTAGGATCATAATCACTCTCCACACAACACTGAGTTAGGCAGAGAGCTGGCACTGCCACCCCGAGCCCCCACATTTCACTCATCACCACAGCTCTCTCATGCTGACTGCGTTTCCCAGAGGCGATGAGCAAAATGAAGCCTGTTTCCTTGTTTGCTGCTTCCACACTACATGATAGATATCACTGTTCTCTGCAGTGAAGCTAAAAATGCTTTTTCCCTTTCTGCCTGATTTTCTGTGTTGTATACACCCAAGTAGTTTCTTTTCTAATACAAGCACAAGTGAGCCAGCACTTTATTTGACAAGTAAAAGTTAGAAATATCTGTGGAGATTTGGAAAAGGAATAAAGTACCTACTAGGTATTTTGAAACATATCAGAGAAGAGATTAGAAGGTCTGCAGAATTTCTCCAACAGACCGTTAGGATAGAGAGGAAAGTATCCTTAAGGAAGCACTGTCCGGTCTTGTTCTATGACAGTGTTTTTTTCATTTCAGCTAATATTGGAATGAAAAATATCCCATTTAGGAAACTTACTATATTCCAATACATGACAAATCTTCACTATGGGCTCCTGGACTTTCTGCTTACTTGTGTGCACAACAAAAGGTTCAAGTATCAAGTCC
Organism: Petromus typicus; assembly: GCA_004026965.1. Taxonomy (NCBI): domain Eukaryota; kingdom Metazoa; phylum Chordata; class Mammalia; order Rodentia; family Petromuridae; genus Petromus; species Petromus typicus. Next base: position 11,869 of record PVIR01005092.1, on the reverse strand, counting down.
CAGTGGATCAACATAAGCATGTAAATTGCCCCTTATAAAATATATGTCTACCTTTTAACTATTATAATATTTAGCTTGATACTGCAGACACTCTTTTCACAATATATGTGTGCTTAAATTGAAATGACGTATAACTAAAAGTTTGAATACATGTGAATGCTCATAAATCTATCAACTATAACCATATAATATCTACAGCTGCCTACACAGCCTAATAAATTAATAACAGTAAGCTTTTTTAGTATGGCCTATCCATAATTGTAAACAAAGGGAAAAATAGTTCTTTTAATTGATATCTTAGTAGAGCATGCTAACTTTTTCAAAGAATTTGTCACTGTCTCAGATAATGTAGCTATACATGAAAAGAATATGATGGAACTAATCACTGTAAACTTAGTAAAGTTTTCATTTTGCACTTGTTCATGCCCCTGTTTCCTGTGTGTTTATAAGCTGCAGGTGTAGTGCATCCCTTGGTGTTAACATGCTGAGCTATTAGTCACGCATGTATAACAAATAAAATTGTGATGCTAAAAGTACTCTTGGGAGGAGATATTGAGTAATAAATTCCACCAGGCCATCTTAAACTTTGATAATTAAACAGAAGTGTTGAAAATGTCAAGAATCGTAATATCTATCTGAATTCACACTTTAGAGGATTATTTAAAAATCGAGAAGGAAACCTTAGGCAATATTTATTAATATTCAGATACATAGTTAGAAAAAGAAACAAAGCTTATGTATATAAGGGGTGAGGACTGTAAGGGGGCAAGGGGAAAGGGAGAAAGAGAATCAAGATGTGTCAGGTACAGATAAAAGTTCTCCATGTTAAATACAATCATATTCTATGTATGAAATGTACCAATAAAAACAATTTTGAAAAAAGAATTAGATGCAAACAAGTAGTAGATATGAATGCAAGATTAAAGGGTTGCTCTTTCTAGGGAAATACATATAATTTTCAACCCAAAAGTCTAGATGGGCAATGGAGAGAAAAGTGTTTTTCTTATAAAATGATACAGCCCCTAAGATGACTTATTTTCTAGGTATTTGTAGTTTTTAGTTAAGTGGGAGAAGACTTATAAGTGATTTGCTAAGGAGATCCTGGTAAGTATTTAAGAACATACACAGGAAGACGATATACTGAACAGACAGCAGATATTTACAGGAGAAGTTGTAGCAACTGCTTAATTTCAGCCAGCATAACAGAGAAGCCAAAGGAAGGAACCCTTTGCCTTGACAGTGAGATGCTACTGGAATAAATAATGTACCTTGCAAGTACATGGCCCAAAACAAGGGTCCTCGTTGGTGCTCCCTGAGCCACTGCAGTTACAGGGCTGACAGTCAGGGTAGCCGGTGTAACCCCGGGCACACTGGTCACAGTTCACCCCTCCAAAGCCAGCTTTGCAATGACAGGATCCAGGAGCTGAACCTACAAAGAGGCATGACATCAACATCGACAATAAACACAGTTTTACTTCTTAAGCTTTTAATTCGTAGTATTCTTTAAAAGCATAATGATCACAAAACTAGATTTTTTATATACATCAATACCTTAAAAGCAAAGACCTTGGAGTTTAAATAGAAGCTTGCTAAGTTTACACTGACATAGGACATTCTGAGAAAAGGACGTTTCTGAGAATGAAGAGAAAGATGACATTGTGAATCGTCCACAAAATGATAGCCACCATACACCAATGCTAAGAGAAGATGAGTAATTATGAGAGAGCAATTTCCTTAAACTCCACATCCTAGAGAATGCACAGGAACTTGTGTTTACCTTAGGGATCATAAAACAAGTCTCCTCTAACACTACATCACAAGGTGGAAAAAACAACAATGTAACAATGATAGTCTAAGGGCAATGTCTCTTCAGTGTCACTAGACAAAGGAATAAGCATGTTCCCAGGGATTTGGAGTATGAGTATTAAAACAATGATATAAGAACATCTTAAATTTCCTTTGCTGAACAGTTACACAGGGAGAAATATAAAGCACAATTATCCCCAATATATGTTTGGTCTCTTCATTAATACTGTTGTTAATGTCTCTGACAAGGAAAAAAATGACTCAGAATGAATGAATAAAGCAGTATACTGTCCTAATTTGGAAAGGAGTACAAGAAAATCAATAAAATATAGGCCATCAGGAAAAGGAAGGAGGGGAAACAAGAAGGATACATGAGAGTACAAAGTTAGAGTGAAGAGAGGAATAATGTTACAGGCACTGTTTCACAAACAATGTGACTATTCCTATTATGTGCAGTGTAATGTGAATAAACATACATACAGTGACTAGAAATTGTAAAAACACAAGGACATAAATCTACATTAGGAAAGTATATAGAATAGAATGAGAGAGTTATGGTAATATTAAAGTCATGTGTACATTGTATATAATACACTTTCATTTTCCATTAATAAAGATGCCTTGAATGATTTGTATTATTATATTTATGCCTCAAACAAGCAGTAATGATGAATTTAAAATGTACATAAAAAGATACTGGAAATATGAATTGTTCAAAATCAATAGCTAACAATGAAACTGTATATATATATATATATATATACACACACACACACACATACATATATATATATACACATATATATATTTGGGAAAATAAAATTTGAATAATCTAATAATGTTGAAGCATATATTTGATAGAAATAAATATTTAATAAAACATTATTTACTAATCTACAACATATCTATTTGTCAAAGTAGGACAAATGTCACATTTATTTTAAAAAATAAATTATTGTAATTCTGGACATACTAAATGCTTCAAAAGATTAAGATAAATTATGAACTTCAAATGTAAGTTTAATAAAAATGTCAACCACCATAAAATTAATAAATATATCTAAAATATTTAGGTTAGGTGAAAAAAAACCCTGAATCTATAACTATTGCACAATAAAATGACGATAGAAAACGATAATGTGCTGAAGTTTCAGTGTTTTTACCATAAAGGATGTGGGAGGAAAAAGACATATGAAACCTTAAACACTACATAATATATGCATGTATTAAATTGTTACATGATACTCCATAAAATGTCCAAATTATAGGTTATTATGTGTTTTAAAATTTTATGTTTTTAATTTAAAATGTAAAAATTTTCCAGAAATGAAGACATCATGAAATGCAAAATGCTCATCTAACTTGTGTCTGGAAATTTTATAGACCCATTCCTATTCATAATGAAATAAAAATATGTAATAGTTCATAGATGATAGAATGATTGTGCTATAGTGGTGAAATAAAAAAAAAAAGAGCTTTGGAGGTGAGAAAACACAAAACTGATTTCTAGGCGGTCACCTATCTTATATGCTGGTGTCTTTCTTGGACTGTACTGGCAAGTTGTTGAATTTGTGGGGCACAGTTCAGGGAACAATAATAAAAATTCTAGGTCTTACGAAAGTTAAGCACATCATATCAGAGCATCTCTTGTAAATGCAGTGTCCATGAAAAGCTGAACAAGGACTTACTGATTTACATCCACACAAAATACACATATAGAGTAATGCAACATTTAAGAAAATGAGACTCTAGAAATAATCAGTAGAAAAATCAAACCACATATCGAGGCTCAGACACATAGAAGAGCACTACTAACAGAAGCAGAAGATAAAGTAAATATAGATTTCAGGAAACACGGAAATGGATCTTTTGCAAGTGGAAAGATGACGAAGAGATGCAAGGAAAGAGAAGCAGACATGGAAAGAAGTAAGATATGTTATCTACATGAGCCAGCTACCCATAGTGAATGGACAGTAATAGCTACATATTGCAAACATTTTCTAATAAAAATAAAAGCTGAAAAAATTATTTTTATAGAAAAAGTAATACAACAAATATATATGGTGAAAAACCCATGTTTATAAGGACAATGTTAAGTCAATGAATAGAAAGTCATTATTTGAAAATAAAATATAGAAATTTTCTTTATAAACGTGTAAAATTAATTTCAGATGCATCCATAAATAGTTATTAAGTGAAATCATGCAAATGAACTAAAAACACATTAGTCTAATCTTTAGGTAGATAAGAGTTTTTGGATTTTAAAAGAATGAAAGAAATCCAATAGAGGAGCATTTATGTATATAATCATCATACTTACTGTAATTATGATAACTAAAAAAGATTATCTAATTTTAAGACTGATTATATAAAAACATTACGATTCTATATGTTAGAAATACTTAACCACAATAGTGAGACACAAAGAAACTCTCAAAACTCTTTAAACAAGTTGGGTTGAGTGTTTGTTTGGCTTTGTTGTGTATTTTGTATTCTAAGGAAGGTCTGGGCTTTACATGTACTGGGTAAACACTCTACAGTGAGCTGTGTCCCTGGGACCTCTTTTTACTTTTAATCTTAAAACAGTCTGTACAGTCTAAGGAGAAAAAAATCTACTTCATACTAAAAGAAAATAAAGGAAACAAAGTTCACAAAAGAAATATATTTATTTTCCTGAAATCACTGCCATTAAGACACTGGGATATGCATAACTTCATTGTTTGTTTGTCAAATTTGATTAAATAGTTCAGACCAGTAAGGGCAGCTCGGACTAAGCGTGAAGGTGAAACGCGTTACAAGCATGTATTTCACTTCACAGCACAGGTCTCTGCTGTGTAATACACATCTAATACTACAGTGTGGATTGGATTTCAGTTTTAAAATGGTAAAAAACAATTTTGGATCTAAATATTGCTGTTTGTTTATTTGAAAAGATAAATACGTGAGTGAAAATTGCAAAAGGATGAGAAGAGCAGAGATAGTATTATTGTTGTCTCCCATATAAAGCTTCAAGACACAGGCCTAACCTTAATAAATATGTGATAGGAGTTTAAGCTTTCTATTTAACATGATGAACACATCATAGAAGAGAGTCATAATAGAAATGTTGGGATGGTGGATAGAAGGGAGGTAGCATGAATGAATGAAACATGTTTATCTTTCAAGATGGAATCAATATGAAAATGTCCTCATGACAAAACACTGATAAGAACATCATTTAGGGTTTGGAGGTAATTCTTGGGACTGAATGAGAAAAACGCCTCACTACATTTCAACTGGAAAGGATTGGGAGGTGAAAGAAAAGTTGAAGAGGACACCATTGCTGCATATTTTATTCCTTTCATTAAAAAATTTATTTTACTCTCCATTATTTTATGCTGATAAAATATTTGTATACAAATATATATTGTGTAGCTTTATTAAAGCTTTAATTATAATAAAAGTTAGAAAAAATAAAATTTAATATAAAGTTGAACTAGTAGATAGTGAAATAAAAGCATATTTGTGCTTGTACTATGTATTGTACTATTTAAATACTAGAATCAGATTTCAGGAAAGAATTTAAGAGGCTGGAAGAAAATAGCACGCAAAGTAAAAATGATCAATATCTAAAATTCTCTGTGTATTATGACAAACATACACAACAAAGTCAATGCTAGTATCAGCTAAATTGTCACATAGTTATAGATTTATTTTTCACATTTCTATTTTTCATAACTCTGTAATGGTAATGTGCTTATTTTGAGAGAGGATACCACAAAGACATTCTTGAAATTAACACAGGGATTTAGTTGTTACCAAAAAGGAGAGTGCTTAACGTGACAAAGAACCCAGTCATAGTTGTGGTTTAGATGGCAAATTTCCACTCAGAGCCTTGTACAGTGAGAGGTGGGGACTTTGGACTGTGGAAGGTGACCGGATAGGGAGGGACCAGAGCTGACTGGGTGTTGGGAGATGAGGTCAGGCAGAAAGAAGCGGTCACTGCAGTGGGGAGCTGGCCTGGAAGGGTGCACTCCCTTCTCCATCTACTCCCTTCTCTCTGCTTCCTGGTTACTGTGCTATGAGCGGCTTTTCCTGCATTGTATCCTCAGCTATGTCACCTGCCTTGGAGCCAATGGAGTGGCACCCCAAAATGCAAGAAACAGACTTCTCCTTTAATGTGTGACCATAAGACACTGCGTCCTATGAACAAGAAAGTGACTGAGAGAGCAATTCATCATTTGTATCTTAAAACACATTGGATTTTAATCTTTCAAGATTTAAATTACACATTACACTTAAATTGATAATCCCATAGCCACATAAAGAAAGCAAGCAAGCTAACTATGCCAAAGGAGAAAGTCTTAGGGGAAGCCTACGGTCTCATCATGATTTATTTCAGTCTTTTTAAAGAAGACAAGAATCTACTCTTTGAGACATAAAGAAACAGTTCCAGATACATGCTATGAATTTCCTGCTCGAACTTGGCAAATAACTGCCATAGAAGCAGCTCCCAAATATTTTACAACATGCAGTTACATCGGCGCGGGATGCCATCGTGAATTCCATTACACAGAGTATTCAGCTTAAATTAATGTCAGTCTTCTTCCCTCTGTAACACACAACTGTTCTATTTTTCGTCCCTTAGGCATACTTCTCACTAACTTACTGCTTCCATCTCCAGATTAGATCTGTATTTGCTTCCCATTGGAACACACACCCCTTCAATGCCTTGAATGCCAACACTGGACGCTAGAACTAAGGAAGCTACAGAGCAAATGAATCAATAAATAAGATAAAAATATTTGTGACCCACAGGTCGATACACACAGTCATGTGTGACAGCTTGTTGGTTTCATCAATGACGGACAATGTATATGACAATGGTTTTGAGTGATTGTGTCACCAATGAAGTTGTATTATGTGTATGTCCATTAAGATACTGCAACAACAACAGAATCACCTAATGACATAGTTTCCCGAACTTATCTCTCCACTAAGTGACATTAACTATATACACACTCGGAGATAGACACATGTACATGCACAAATGATTAGACTCTTCTTTCTTTCAAAGTGTTCTAATTAAGCGTAAAATTAGTTACTAAGAGAATAAAAACCTGGAGTCCACGTCCGTGCTACTAGAAGGACAGATTTATGAAAGCTGACTATGTGCACAGACCAGATCGGCTTTTAAGGTCCCATCCCCAGGCCCAGCCGTCCTCACCTCGGCGAGCGTGTTTCTCATCCTTGACACAGGTCTCACTTAAGGACCCAACTGGATCGCAGTGACAAGGCTGGCATGGCCTCGGATAATTTGGTGATACCTAAAAGAAGTATTAAAAATCGTTCAGTCAAATATGAGAAACAACCAAATATTTGTAAATTTAGTGAACCTTAAGGAGAAGATAGTTTTATGATATCTAAACAATTGTTTTGAGAAAATTATAAAACATTATCTTTAATACATAGTTGGCATTTCCACAATCCAACTTTCTAGATACACAGAGTGAAGGAGATGACACAATAAACTCTTAATATGCTACTTAGATTCAACCACTACCAAGATTCTGCCATGAGTTACCTCTCTCTAGCCTTTGCTGCATTTTTAGAAGAAATTGACAATAAAAAACTTTTAATCCCTACATATTTAAAGATGCATTCATCTTTTTCACTGGAGTATTATAGGAAAAATGATAATATCTGTTTGTACAGTCTAATTATATTCCATAAAATGTCTTCCTGGCTGCTTTGCTTTTTATTACAACATAGCTCAAAATTAGCAATGTGTAGTTTCTACCTAATTTATTTTTAAGAACTTCTTTCACATTGATCATGATGTTATTATTTAAATAGAAACATATATTTGGTGGACTAGCAAATGAACTATTAAATATTTGAAAGTTGGTTTTCTAAGAACCAACCAGAGAGAAAACAACGCAAACTGTGTGATTTGGAAAACTTGAGCTCAGATCCCAACGCGGCCTCTTACTGATTAGGTGGCCTTGTGTAATTTATCTACTTTCTGGTAATATGAGGATAATAAAAACAAATACAAACATGTTCTGTAAATTTAATTAAAAGCAATAATATATGAAGCATTTCATAAGACTCCTGGAATATATTAAATACGTAATAGAACTAGTAGCTTTTACTGCTTTATTTTAATTAAACAAGTTAAACTATGCTTATATAATGTACATATAACATGTGTTTTCTCAGTGGAATAAGCAAAGAACCAAAATAAATTAGTTGTCCAGGAAATACTGAAATGATGCTGAATATAGTGTACAAATATATATACATGTATTCATATACATACACACATGCACATACATAAATAAATGTAAGTTTAATTTATAAGTGGAAACTCATTAGGTGGTACAACTCAGGTGTTAACGTAGTCATTCACATATCTGATGGGATGTGGATTGACAGGTTCAGAGAACAGCTCACAATCATCCCTTATTCCAACACCTTCTCTTCTCCCACTGCGAAGTGAAGACTATGCAAAGTGCAGACTGGAGGCTGGTCCCTGCCTTTGCTTCACAGGATTAAGATATGAAAGACAATGCCTAAGCAGAATATCTGATGTGTTGAATGGACACAATGTCAGCGTGTTACGGGGCAAAAAGTAGTATTACAGCCTAAAGCAGTATTTTGTGGAAAAATTACATTTTTACTAAAGGTTCAAGTAGCAATTCTGAGACTGAGATTTAAAGAATAAAGTCTTTCCACTCAAAAAGCAAAAAACAAAAACACCAGGACGTAAAAAAATAATAAATAAAAACAAAGCTCTGTGGCATGGTGCAAAAATGTTGTTTTGGATAAAATCTGACTCTTAGAAATGGGACTTAACATCTCAGCAATGGGCCTCAGTGGCCCAGGCCTCCTATTTGCTATCACATCTACACTGGAAAAATCCGCCTGCCATAGTTCATCAAGAATGCAAGCCTATGAGATTCTACCAAGATGTCTATACTGACTTTTTATTTTTTCAAAATAATTTATAAGTGAGTTCTATAAATAGACACTATATTTATATATAAAATACACATATTAATCAAATTTATATATCTAGTATGTAAGTATAAAATAAATTTTTGAGAAAACAATTTTGAGAGCATCAAAGAAATTAGTGATTTTCAGCACACAAAATTTACTTTTCATAACTTTGTGGACTTTGTTCCAAATATTAAGTGCTTGGAATACTTGTGTATTTAGCAAAATACACAAGTATTTTTTGTGTATTTAGCAAAGTTAATTTAGCAAAAGTATATTTACAAATATCAAAACACCAAAATCACATACAGATTCACTTAATTACTTGACTTGTAATCAAAATTTGATCAAATGTCAGGTCTGATTTAGTATTGTGTCTTGTGTAAGAATAATACACCATCAGATGACAAGGTTCAATTGCAAATCTTAGACAAGACATAAGAATTAAATTGTTCAAAGATCTGTGTGAGTAATGAAAAGCAGGTTGATACTAAAAGAATGTGATGTTTGAAAGTAAAAAAAAAATACATGGAAGAATATTGATTCTTAGAAGAGGATGAGACCAAATTCTTCCTAAATGTGCTTGTTAAATGCTTAACAACCCATTGTTTGATAGACACCAAGGAACTCAGGAGAAGGTAATTCTGAAATGATGAATAGGTCAAGCAAAATTTTCAGATGCTTTCCACTATAAAATAAATAGAAATTAGAGTTTAAGGCAACTAAGTTAGAAATGTTAAATAGCCCAAGTTTTCTGTGTTCTAACAAATAGGAAAGCAAACCTTAACAAGTCAGTAGTGTCTCTTATTAAGTCTACTACTAATGAGTATACAATTTAGAGTTTCCACAGGAAGATAAAAGAATTTAGGAGCTCTACAGTCTAGAGTGGACCCTCAAATTATGACTGGTCTGACATATAAACAATTTGGATTTATTAGGTTAATGGAAGATTTGAATGTCTCTTCTTCTCTATAACATGTACCCAAGTGAACAGCTAGTCTCAGCTGTATTAACTTGAGTTACAACCAGCCCTCAAGGACCAATCAAGTGTAAAGATCTACTGTATTACCCAGAAAGTCCTTTAAAAGAAGTAATTATACTAAGGGGAATACTCTGCATCTATAATCCTAGCACTTGGTATAGGCCAAGCAGGGAGATTTCAAGTCTAGGTCCTGTCTGTGAAACTTAGGTAGGTCCTATCTCAAAATTTAAAAACAAAAATTTAAAAAGGATGAGGTTATAGCTTAGTGATAGAGTACCTACAGGATTAATTTTCACTATAACACAAATAAAATAAAGGAATGGAAAAAAAGAGACACTTATTTCATACAAAGAGGTCAATAAAAGTAGACCTTGAGATGACCCAGGTTAATATACTTTAAAATGTCATTGAAGACATGGCAAATATTTCTAAAACCAGAAAACAAATGCTTATAATGAGTGAATGGGTGAAATATTTTTGCAGAGCAACAGGAACATTAAGAAATATAATTCATGAGGTATGGTTTTTTAAAAAAGTGAATATTTAAGTTTTAAAAGTTTGGTACTATAAATGACACAACCATTAATCCACCTCAGAATACTCCCCTTGGTTCAGATACATCATTTATACCATCATTCTGGAGCAGCTCTGAAATATCCTTTCATGAGAGTTGTTATTTTTCCACTCCTTGTAAAAATACTGGTGGAAGACACTTACAGAACTTCCTCAGAAAATGATGAGAACAATGGGATAGTCATGTTTGCAGCGAGGGAAAGTATTTTGAAGGCAGTTAATAGCAAAGTATCTTCTATGAGAATTTTTTATATATTTAAACACATTTTTTTAACCAACTCTTCTATTTCAACTTTAAAATTCTCTGGCTGTGTTTAATGCCAGGTTATAAATGACAGGAAGAAGACTGTCATTCTTATTAATAACATATGGCTGATAATAATCAAATATAAAGAAAAGAAAAAGAAAAGCCTTTTAAAATATCAGCCCGGCCTCATTAGGCATGATCAAGGAACAAGATATGCACGTTGATGGACCACTGGAAGGAAAGGGTAAATAAATGAGTCAAAAGTATTTCTCAGGAATTAGAACCTACTGTTTCCTAAATGTGAAACTCATTAAACTTATTGTTCCATGAAGCCCGTGAGTTGAGCAATATAATTACAAAGAAATCAAACATAAACACATCGGAGTCGAACTGAGGTTGGAAAACATTTTGCACAGCCAAATAGTGTAATGTGGTTTTGTAAGTCACGTAAGATCTCTCATGCTCCTCACTCCTATCTCACATCTCCCCCGCCCCCTTTCCCTTCTTCTTCAAATAAACCTTTACAAATGAAGAAAAAAAGAAAGAAAGGATTTAGCTTGAGGACCAAATACAAATAGACCATAGGCCAGATTGGTCAAAATGCTAGTTTTCCAATAAGTGAAACAACTCCTGGTAGGCAAACATCAAGGGACTATGTTGAAATTTTGTTATGATTTCTATCTAGATGCTCCCCTCAAGCTTTACTAGCTCCTATGCAAGGCTTTAGGGAGGTGATTCAGTCATGGGAATGGGACACTAAGGAGAGAATTCTTCCACTGAGGAGTTGCTAGCTAAAGGTGATGCTGGGAAGTGCAGCTGGGGTAGAGGGGGGTGGTCACTGGGGCGGTGGCAAGGAAGGGTCTCCCTCCCTTCTCCTCCCTTGATCTCACTTTACATCCAGTTCCCTTGTCCATCTGCCACCCTTTCTGCAGGCTACCTGCCCTGGAACCAGCCCACTATGGATTCAAGCCTCTGTAAACTGTGAGCTGAAATAGACCTTCTTCCTATGATTTGTGGTGGCTGCGTATTCTCTGTGAGGATAAGGTAACTAAGAAAAAGATATATTTTGTAATATGTTCTCTACATAGAACAAAGATAGAGCACATGATGGTTGTGCTGTCTGAAGAATTAGTAGTATATTTTTATGGAACTAAGAACCATATACCTATGATCAAACTATAATGAAAATACTTTTCAGTCATGAGAGTAGATATTTGTAGATTTTAAAAATTCTGAGAGCACTTGCAACCAGTAGTTCTGTGCTACAAAAATGCTAAAAG